>PVJS01043741.1:0-16946 GCA_004027185.1 Glis glis | reverse complement strand
AGGGGAGGGGGAGGAGGGAAAGGGAGAAAGGGGGAAAGGGGGAGAAAGAGGAGAGGAGAGAGGAGAGGAGAACCTTTCCTATATTCTGGCATATCTCAAACAAAATTGAAAGCTAACGGGGAGTGAGATAAACTAAAATTTGCGGCCAGCAGTTGTGACTTCTCTGTAGTGAACCTTTCCCCCATCATCCAAACCAGAGGTTCTCAATCCTGGTTTCACTTTATAATCCTAGGGGAATATTTACAAAATGCTGGTGTCCAAGCTCCATCCCTGACCAATAAAGCAGAATCTTCTAGTGGGCAGTGGGGCTGAGGACAACTGATGTAAACCAGCTTTGCACATTTCCCAGAGGGCGGTGCTGTTGGACAGGTGGCTGGCCTTGGGCCTTAGGGCTGGGCAGGACTCCCTGCACTTGGGCAGCCGAGCACTTAGGGCATTGTGACTGCACCTCCAATCCCAATCCCGACCTGAAAAGGCCTTTTCTTCTTCACCCATCTCGGGGGTCTTGTGTTTTTCAGCTTAAACAGAGAAACAAGGAACCGCGAGCTAGTGAGAATCACCGTGGAAAACCAGGGCATCCTGAAGAGGCTTGGTGATCGCAAACCCCACTACGACCGCAGGGCATCGGAGATAGACTGGCAGGCACGTGGGCACCCTTGCTATGTTCCCAGGCACACTCGTTTGTCCATGTTCTGCCTAGAGAGTCCCAGAAGGACCCTTAAATGGTTAGATCGCATGCAATGAAACAACTCTTTTTTGTGTGTGTGGTACCAGGGATTGAACCCAGGGGCGTTCCACCTCCGAGCTACACCCCTGGCCCTATTTTTTATCCTTTATTCTGAAACCGGGTCTCACGAAGTTGCGGAGGGGCTGGCCGCGAACCCGGATCCTCCGGTCTTAGCCTCCCAAGTACTGGGATTACAAGCGTGTGCCACCACGCCCGGCATGAAACAACTCTAAAAAAAATCGAAGGCAAGCCAAGTGAACAGGCAACAAACCATCAAACAGCTACAGACATCTTGGTAGCAAAGCTATTATGTGTCTGTTCTAGAAAATACTTGGTAGCATCTGCCCTTATACCTTAATTCATTAAGAAAGACTGAACGTGTAAGGATAAGGGGCACACGATTTTGTGTGTGGTTGACTTGCTTCATTTGCTTCAAAGGGGGTGGGGGAGAGCCATCTGCAGTGTTTAAAAAGTTCTGCTCCCGCCGGGCGTGGTGGCGCATGCTTGTAATCCCAGTACTTTGGGAGGCAGAGACTGGAGGATCCGGGTTTGCGGCCAGCCTCAGCTTTCTCTCTCTCTCTCTCTCTCTCTCTCTCTCTCTCTCTCTGTCTCTCTCTCTCTCTACTTAGTGAGGCCCTCCGCAACTTCGTGAGACCCGGTTTCAAAATAAAGTATAAAAAATAGGGCCGGGGGCATAGCGCGGAGGTAGAACGCCCCTGCGTTCAATCCCTGGAACCGCAAAAAAAAAAAAAAAAGTTCCGCTCCCTGTCCGTAACCTCTTTTTAAAATTCTTTATTTTAAAAATTTTTTGGTGCATTGTAATTGTTCATGATAGATTCATAGTTAGTCATATATGCACTTAGCATTATTTGGTCTGTTCCTGCCCCTATGTCCCCTTTCCCTCCCCTCCACCCTCCCTAAGCATCTTATAACCTGTTTATGGCATTCTTAGAATTTAGAACATCAGTGTAGTGTGGGCCTCATGGCATTGACATAAAATTTTCTGATCCTTTTTCCTTCAAGAATTCAAGGCGCTATATCAGAAACACAACAAGATATCTTCTCTCCCAAAATGAATAGGTATGTATCCTTACTAGAGAATGTTACCATCTCAATTGCCACCAAAGCCCTGAGTACCCCATGAATGGCAGAGAAGAGGCCCAGCTTAGGGATGTATTTTGCTGTTCTCGTCAGTCACTTATTCAGGGAATTTAGAGCTCTTTGACTTTTCTTATTTTCATATAAGAAACACATGACATTGTATTCTATCCGGCGTGTGTGTGTGTGTGTGTGTGTGTTAGTTACTGGGGATTGAACCCATCAGCATTCTACCTCTGAGCTATACGCCCAGTCCTATTTTATTTTTTTTTTATTTTTGTGGTACTGGGGATTGAACCCAGGGGCTAGAATTCTACCTTCCAGCTACATTCCCAGACCTATTTTTATTTTTATTTTCAATTTGAAACAGGGTCTCACTAGGTTGATGAGAGTCTCACTACTTGCCGAGGCTGTCCTCGGACCTGCGATCCTCCTGTCTCAGCCTCCCAAGTACTGGGATGCCAGGCGTGCGCCACTGCGCCGGACCTGTCACCAGCTTTGAGGCTTTACAAGAATCTAAAGGGAAATGATTTCTTCCAATAAGACATTAACAAGAGGCTCATGGTTTTAAAGTTGTGCCAAAGTTACATTACAGATCTCTGTCACTATTCAAAAGTACTGTCATTTTGGCACTTTGTATCTGACATTATTAGCAATGACTAAGTGGTTCCCCGCCTTCGAGGGAGAAAGGAGAAATGGATACCCAGGCGTTCCAAAGTGCAGGGCAGTATAATCGATTTGTCTCTCTCTCTCTCTCTTCCCCACCCAAAACAAGGTTACTCACCATGGAAAAGACACACGAGAAAGCCCTAGGATTTCTTGGCTGCTTAGACTCTCAAGACGCTCCAGAGCAGCTAAAGACTCAACCTTAGGACACTACAATAAAGCTCGGAACGTAATATAGGGCAGAAGGCCAGATGCAATGAGCATGTTTATTGGGAGTTCTAAAAAGAAGGTTGTTTTTTGAGGGGTGCTGGGGATTGAACCCAGGGGCATTCTATCTTTTTTAATTTAGAAACAGCGTCTCACTAAGTTGCTGAGGCTGGTGGCTTTGAACCTATGATCCTCCTTTATTAACCTCCCAAGTATTGGGATTGCAGGTGTGCACCACCACCGCCTGTCTTGAAAAGAAGTTTCAAGGAGGTGGAGAGGGAGAGGGAGAGATCCAAGAGGACTCTTTTTTTTTTTTTTTTGCAGTATCGGGGATTGAACCCAGGGGCGTTTTACCTCCGAGCTACACCCCCGGCCCTATTTTTCATACTTTATTTTGAAACCGGGTCTCACGAAGTTGCAGAGGGCCTCACTAAGTAGCTGAGGCTGGCCGCGAACCTGGATCCCGGTCTCCGCCTCCCAAGTACTGGGATTACAAGCGTGCGCCACCACGCCCGGCTCAAGAGGACTCTAACATACATCATCACATACATCATCATCACCGTCCTGAGGGGAAGGTAGGGGGATGAGGTGACCCAGCCACAGGACTGACACTGTCAAAAAGAAAAACAAAATCATATGACAGCAGTTCAGACAACACAAGGAATGAATGCCACCAGTTCCCTGTGAACACACACACTTGGGAAAGAAGGCTTCCTCGTGGCTTCCACGCACTCTGTTCATTCATAGGCAGCTGCGACCTTGAAACTCTCAGAACATGTGGCGAGACAATGTCTTGTAGCTTCTGTCATTGCCGGTCATGCTGGTTTTGGCATGATTCTTCTTTTATTCTTTGCTTTAAGTGACACATAATTGCACATATCCACAGGGTATAGAGTGTGATATTTTGACACATGTATAGAACGTGCAGTGATCAAATCAGGGTTATTAGCATATCCATCACCTCAAACATTTACCATTTCTTTGTGTTGGAAACAAAGTCCTCTTTTCTAGCTATTTTGAATACATGATAAATTTGTTAACTATAGTCACCCTACCGTGCTTTAGAACACTACAACTTAATCCTCCCATCTAATGGTGGTTTTGTACCTGTTAGCCAACCCCTTCAATGAGATCAACCTTTTCTAGCTTCCACATATGGACGAGGACATGTAGCATTTGTCTTTCTGTGTCCAACTTACGAGCCTGACTGTGTGTGTGTGGGGGGGTGTGCGCGTGCGCGCACATGGTATTGGGGATTGAACCCAGGGGCATTCTACCTCTGAGCTACACTCCCAGCCCTTTTTAATTTTTTGTATTGAAACAGGATCTTGCTAAATTGTTGAGGCTGTCCTCAAACCTGCGATCCTCCTGTCTCAGCCTCCAAAGTACTGGGATTATAGGTATGTACCACCATGCCTGGCTTGAGCCTGACTTTTAAAAATTTCTACTTTTTTGGGGGGGGTACTGGGGATTGAATCCAGGGGCGTTCTACCTCTGAGCTATACCCCCAGTCCTATTTTATTCTTTATTTTGAAACAGGGTCTCACTAAGTTGTGGAGGGCCTCACTCACTAAGCAGCTGAGGCTAGCTGAAAACCTGCGATCCTCCTGTCTCAGCCTCCCAAGTACTAGGATTACAAGTGTGTGCCACCATACCCAGCTTAGAAAATTTCTACTTTGAAATAATGAGAGATTCACAGGGAGTTTCAAATAAATGTACCAGGGGTGGGGGGTAGTGGTTGTGAGGGGTCCTGCACCTTCACCCAGCCTTCCCCAATGTTAGCATCTTGCAGAACTAGAGTACAGTATCAAAGCCAATAAAGTAACACTGGTACAATCTCTAGATTGTATGCAGATTTCATCAGTTGTACAATGCACTGTGTGTGTGTGTGTGTGTGTGCGTGTGCGTGTGTGTGTGTGTGTGTGTGTGTGTGTGTGTGTAGCCCTCTGTAGTGTTCTCACATGTGTAGCCTTGAGTAACCACAACCATTCAAGATACTTAACTCTACTATTATCAAAAGACACTCTTGTGCCGGGCATAGTGGCACACACCTGTATTCCATAGTGGCTGTACCATATTACATTGCCACCAGCAATGGACGAGTGATGTAGTTTCTCCATATCCTTAGCAACGTGTGATGGTATCACTATTTTTTATTTTAGCCATTTGGATGTGTGTGTAGTGACATCTCCTATGATTTTCATTTGCATTTCTTTAATGGTTAATGAGGCTGAGCATCTTTGGTGTGCTTATTTGCCATCTGTATATCCTCTTTGGCGGGATGTCTGTGTCTATGCATGTCTTTTGCTCATTTTCTAATTAGTTTTTTAAATATTGAATTTGGAGAGTTATTTACATATTCTAGATACAAATCCTTTGCCGGATATGTGGCTTGTGCATATTTTCTCTTAGTCTTTTTGGCCTCTTAACAAGGTCTTTCACAGAGCAACATGTTTTTATTTTGATGACATCCAATTTATCAATGATAAAACTGCTCTGTCTTGATGGTACCAATGTCAGTATCCCAGCTGTTATAGCTGTTATACTGTGCCATAATTTTGTACTGTGTTGCCTCTGGAGGAACTGGGTAAGGGGCTCACAGGATCTCTCTGTATTATTTCTTACATCCATGTGAATCTATAAATCTTTTTATCTCAAAATAAAAAGATTAAGGAAAAGGCCTGTAATCCCAGTATTTGGGAGGCTAAGACAGGAGGATCGCAGGTTCGAGACCAGCCTCAGGAATTTAGGCCCTCTATGACTTAGTAAGACCCTGTTTCAAAATAAAAGAATAAATACGGCTGGGGGTGTAGCTCAGAGGTAGAAAGCTCCTGGGTTCCATTCCCAGTACCACCAAATAAATAAATAAATAAATAAATAAATTAAGGAAAAATCAAGGTAGCCAAACATACATTCATTATTAACTGGTTCCAATTAATCTCCATTTGAAGAATGACCATTCTTCTAGACACCCATGTTAGAAACCTGGGGGTCATCCTTTGCTGCACCTCTTCGCTCTCATCCTTCCTCCTCTCTACACACCTCCAATTGACAAGTCCACTTCTCAATCTCTGTGTGTGTTCCTGCTCATGTTTCAGGCACCTGTAATTTATGACTGGTATTTTAATGCAAAAACACATCCACATCACTTTCCCCCTTGCTACCTCTGGTGACTTGCCATGCTTCCATAATGGGCCATTGCCTTAAATACAGCACACAAGACCTCTGTGATCCTCTCCCTCTGTCTTTGCAGCCTCTATCTGTAGGAATTCTTGGTTTCAAGAAAGAAAAATCAAACACATCTGATATAAGTAGTGAAATAATTTTTTTTTGAGGTACCGGGGATTGAACCCAGGGGCGTTTTACCTCCGAGCTACACACCTGGCCCCATTTTTTATACTTTATTTTGAAACCGGGTCTCACAAAGTTGCGGAGGGCCTCACTAAGTAGCTGAGGCTGGCCGCGAACCCGGATCCTCCGGTCTCCGCCTCCCAAGTACTGGGATTACAAGCGTGCACCACTACGCCCGGCTGTGAAATAATTTCTTAAAAGAATATAAACTCTAGCCAGGTGTGGTGGTGTGCACCTGTAATCCCAGGCTGAGATAAGAGGATTGCAGGTTCAAGGCCAGCCTTGGCAACTTAGCAAGACCCTCAGCATCTTAAGACCCTGTTTCAAAATAAAAATAAAAATGGCTAGAGGTGTAGCTTACAGGTAGAATGCCCCTGTAACCTTTCAATCCCCAGTAACCTCCCCCCCCCCAAAAAAAAGTATAAATTCATTATTTCCTTGAAAACTGCAGGCCCAGGCTTCAAGCTACACATCAAGAAGCCACACTCAAGCCGGGCGTGGTGGCGCATGCTTGTAATCCCAGTACTTTGGGAGGCAGAGACCAGAGGATCCGGGTTCGCAGCCAGCCTCAGCTCCCTCTCTCTCTCTCTCTCTCTCTCTCTTTCTACATAGTGAGGCCCTCCGCAACTTCGTGAGACCCGGTTTCAAAATAAAGTATAAAAAATAGGGCCGGGGGTGTAGCACGGAGGTAGAACGCCCCTGGGTTCAATCCCCAGTACCCCCCTAAAAAAAGAAGCCACACTCATAGCCTTGCTGCAGGCCTGGTCTGCAGGTGCCACCCCTGGAACTAGAATTTGATGAACTGCTATTGCAGCCTTTGAAAAGTCATCATGGTCCCTGCCATTATGTGTCCCTACCCCCAATTCCAAGTTAGTGAAGGTGTATCTGGTTGGTGTAACTGAGATCTTATACCCATTCCTTAGCTGCAAGGGAGTCCAGGAAGGTGGTATATGGCTCTTTCCACTCTTGGACATGGGCTCTGCCTCCCACCAGGAACAGGACAGTAAATATCCCCCAAATTAGGAGGCTCAGGTGCTAGACTTCCACAACATACTTCAACCTTGTATCTCATCACTCCTTGCCTTTTTCAGCTAACAAAAGACTTGTGTTTTTCTCATTCCATTAACTCTGTGTGTGTTAATGGTGGGGGTGGTATTGGGGATTGAACCCATGGGTATCCTATCTCTGAGGTACACCCTCAACACTTATTTTATTTATTTTGAAACAAGGTCTTGCTAAGTTGCTGAGGCTGGGCTCCAATCTGCAATCCTCCTGTCTCAGCCTCCCAAGTACTGGGATTACAGGTGTGTGCCACCATGCCTGGCTTGTTTTCAGAATTTGATAAATGTTGTGCCACCTCTCTCCAGTCTCCATATTTTCCCAAAGAGGCAATGCTAAAACAGAATTTGAATTTGGTGTTTCTTCCTGGTTGTTTCTCTCTGTGTTTTAAATAATTTTTTTCTTAATCTTCAGTTTCCAGAAGATGTGGAGATTATGTGTCAGTGGAGATTCTGACTATTGGTCCTATTTGGAGTTCAGTTGACTTCTTGAGTCTGTAGGCTTATGTCTTTCTCCAGATCTTGGGAGTTTTCAGTCATTATTTCTATGACTATTTTCCATTCTCATTTTTTTTTTTTGAGGTACTGGGTTTGAACCCGGGGGCATTCTACTTCCAAGCCATACCCCCAGCCCTATTTTTTCAAACAGGGTCTCATTAGGTTGATGAGAGTCTCACTACTTGCTGAGGTTGTCCTCAAACCTACGATCCTCCTGTCTCAGCCTCCCAAATACTGGGATTACATGTATGTACCACCACACCCAGCTTCCAGTCTCATATTCTTTCTCCACTCCTGCTAGGACTCCTATGCTACCAATGTTAGCTGTTTTGTTATTGTCCCAGGGAGGCTCTTCTTTTCCTTCTCCTTTTCTTTTCAGTCTGTAGGGTTGAGTACATTTATTGATCTAGCTTCACGTACATGAAATTTGATCTTCTGTCATCTCTGCTCTATTATTGAGTTCATCTAAGTTTTTTATTTTGCTCGTTGCATTTTTTGTCTCCATAATTTCCATCTAGTTCTTTTTTCATATTTTCTATTTTTTGTTTTGTTTGAAACAGAGTTTCAGTAGGTTGCTGAGTCTCGCCAAGTTGCAGAGGCTGGCCTTGAACATGCGATCCTCCTGTCTCAGCCTCCCAAGTACTGGGATTACAGGTGTGCACTACCATGCCCAGCTCATATCTTCTATTTCATTGCTAAGATTTTCTGGTTTTCATTTGTTTCAAGAAACTCATTGCTGAAGTCAACATCTGAATCATACTGGTTTTAACTGCTAGTTGACTGTCTTCTTATTCAGATTATGACCTTCTTGGTTGGAAGTATGATGGCTGCTTTCCTATTGCACCTTGAATATTTGAGTTATTATGCTAAGTAACTCTTAATTCTATTTATTTATTATTTATTCATTTAATCCTGTGTGTGGAGGGGGGTAACTGGGGATTGAACCCAGGGATGTTCTGCCTCTGAGCTACACTCTCAGCCCTGTTATATTTTTAATTTTTAATTTTTGGTACTGGGAATTGAACCCAGGAGTACTCTACCTCCAAGTGACACCCCCAGCCCTATTTAATTTTCTATTTTGAAATAAGAGTCTCACTAGGTTGATAGTCTATGTTGCTGAGGCTCTTCTTGAACCTGCAACCCTCCTATCTCAGCCTCCCAGGTACTGGGGTTACAGGCGTGTGCCACCATGCCTGGCTAGGACTTTTTACTTGTAGGAATGACAGTGAAGACGATGGGGAGGGCAGGGATGGCAGAGCGGGTCATTAGGCTCACGCTGTCTCAGAAGCTGGAGGAGAGAGACAGCCACTTGGCCCTTCATATCTGTGGGTTCTGCACCACGATTTAACTACTCAGATGGAAAATATTGGGGAAAAATTCCAGAAAGTTCCAAAAAGCAAAACTTGAGGTATTTGCATTTTTTACTTTTAAACAGGACCTAACTAAGTTGCTGAGGTTCTTGCTAAGTGGCTGATGCTGGCCTCAAACCTGCGATCCTCCTGTCTCAGCCTCCCGTCGTAAACCTTTTAAATCTTCTGTTTCAGTGGGTAGTAGTCCTATTTAGGTGCAGCATGTAGGTTCCTGCCTTCATTTGTGGGTTTGAGTTCTAAGGGAACTCAAGCTTTGCAGTGCTATTCTGGTCTGCTCTGGTCTCCAGCTGCTATAAGGCCTGCGCAATCCCTGCTGGTGGCTTCTGATGGGTCGGAAGTACTTTCCCAGGTTGCGTGGTGTCACTGGGTACCTTCTGCAGAAGGGTGGGCAGACACTGCCCGGCTTGTGTCATTCTGTGCCACTGGGTAGAATGGAGAGACACAGGAGGCTTTGCTGCTGATTTGGCCACCTACTGGTGGCCCAGTGTAAAGCTAGCACTGGGGACTCAACGGCGTTCCGTGTCCCCATTCTTTGGCCAGAGAAAGTGAGCTTTCCTTATTTTCTTTTCCTTTTTTTCCCCCTCTGTCTATGCCTGGGTTCTGGGTTACAGGCCTCTCCAGAGTCCAGTCTGGGGTATGTGGGAAATAAAAAGGAAACCAGGTAACTCACCAGATCCTTGAAGTCCTTGGGGTCCCTAGTCAGCCTGTCATCTTCTTTGAGAAGCTCTCAGAGTTCTTTTATCAGTGTATTGAATAATATCCAAGGTATTTATATTTAGAGGAAGAAAAGTAATTCTATACCATCTCGTTCTGAAACCACAAAGCTGATTTTTTTTTTTTTTTTTTGCGGTACCGGGGATTGAACGCAGGGGCGTTCTACCTCCGTGCTACACCCCCGGCCCTATTTTTTTTTTATACTTTATTTTGAGACCAGGTCTCACGAAGTTGCAGAGGGCCTCACTAAGTAGAGAGAGAGCGAGACAGGGAGAGAGACAGAGAGAGCGTGTGCACGCGCGTGCGTGCGCGAGCTGAGGCTGGCCGCGAACCCGGATCCTCTGGTCTCCGCCTCCAAAGTACTGGGATTACAAGCGTGCGCCACCACGCCCGGCACAAAGCTGATTTTTTAAAGGAAGCAATGGTTAGAGAATATATTCAAAGGGTGCAAAAAATAATGGAGTAAAAAACTGATTAGTACTAACTCTACCAAACACAGAAATGCTGTTTATTGGCTCTTAACTATCTGATTTTAAAAGGGCCTTTATACAGGGCGTGGTGGCGCACACTTGTAATCCCAGTACTTTGGGAGGCGGAGACCGGAGGATCTGGGTTCCCGATCAGCCTCAGCTCTCTCTCCCTGTCTCTCTCTCTCTCCCTGTCTCTCTCTCTCTCTCTCTCTACTTAGTAAGGCCCTCTGCAACTTTGTGAGACCCGGTTTCAAAATAAAGTCTAAAAAATAGGGCCGGGGGTGTAGCGCGGAGGTAGAATGCCCCTGCGTTCAATCCCCGGTACCGAAAATAAATAAATAAATAAATAAATAAATAAATAAATAAATAAAAAGGGCCTTTATGCACATGTTGAAGTCTGAAGTTGTAAAATACATCATCAAGAGCTATCATTGTTTGGATGAATGATCCTGTGACTGGTGACATAGATTATGTGACATAGATAGTTGGATGCACAATTTGATTGTCCACATGCTTTAAAGCACATAGGCATTCGAACATACAAAGGCAAAAGTACCACTGGCTGATGTTGAACATCTCTATGCGGTGTATGTGATGACAGATGGTTGTAACTTTTTTTTTTTTTTTTGCAGTACCGGGGATTGAATCCGGGGCGTTCTACCTCTGCGCTACACCCCCAGCCCTGTTTTTTTATACTTTATTTTGAAACCGGGTCTCACAAAGTTGCGGAGGGCCTCACTAGGTAGAGTGAGACGAGGGAGAGACAGGGAGAGAGAGCTGAGGCTGGCCGCGAACCTGGATCCTCCAGTCTCTGCCTCCCAAAGTACTGGGATTACAAGCATGTGCCACCACGCCCAGCTTGGTTGTAACTTTCTTAAATCATCTCCTGCAGGGAGTGGAGTGGGAGTCAGGGATCAAGGGTGGGAAGCAAGATTAACTCACTTGCTAACTGCTCAGTCAAAACTAAAAACTGTATCTGGAGAGATCCAGAGGCAGTGCATAGATTCAATAAGAGAGTGTGCTGTGATCGATGAATAATGTCTGCTACAGGTGCAGGAATATACAGTGGCAACACAGCATGGCACCCATTTAACATCCCTGACCTAGAAAATTCCTCTAGCGCTCACGTCCTCTCTGATCATAGGCATGGACAGAGGACTTAACTGTGCTTAAAGGCTCAAGGAAATGAAAGGTACATCGTGAGGTGCTTAAATGCAATTTATTGGTGTAGAGACCCAGAGTGATAAACTTTTGCAAACATTTTCCCCAGGGGCTTAGAACATATGTACTGCTAGTTGGAATGAAACTTGGAATTGCATTCACAGACATCCCACCAATATATATTGTAAACAGGTGCACTTTTTTAACAACACTTTTCTTCTTATGAACAGCAAAAAACGTGCCTTCCAAATGACCTCTGTCCCCAGGGCCTTATCCCTTCTACTCCCACAGACCTGGCAACAGATAAACAGCTGCAGACACAGCTTGTCTTGGGGGTAAGGGATGCTACCTTGACAGCAAATAAAGCAAGCACATTTTAACACCTTGCTTCATAATATGCGTAAAGAGAATTAGGACCATTTCATCTGAGAATTGTGTAAAAACACAAAGCAGCAGAAAATGTTGAGTAGTATGAAATGCAGAAAAACATCTGGTGCTCAATTCTGTGTTCCAACACTGGAGGACGAATCACCCAGGTGATATCTGCTGGGTTGGGTAGGGTCTCCACCACAGAGCCCTCCCTACAGGATGTGCAAGAGGAATTTTTACTTCTGTGGTTTTTTTTTTTACCTGGGAGTGGAATTTAGATCCCAGCTCTCCTTCCTAAAAACCTGGCACATGCCATTCACCTTTCATGGGGCAACCGCCCTTCCTGGCCTGGTTCTTTGTGGAATAGCTCAAGTCCAATTTCTCTTGATAAGAACAACACTCTGTAAGTGCAAAGAAGTCCCCATCCTTTCGCTAGAAAGTTCTGAAGGATGCAATCCAGGTTGGTGAACCTAGCCAGGTAGTGAGCTAGAGTTACCAAAGAGTCCTTGTACAAAAAGGTAAACTGGAAATTTCTAAATGGGCAGCAAACCCTCTCCTCAGTGCTTCACCTGTGACCTGTGACCTGCCCTCCTTTTCTTTTCATGAGGAAGAGGCTGAAAATGTATACACGTGTAAGCAGCCTCTTTTCAGTCTTCTAAGTTATAGGCACACTTTATACAATTGTTAATTCCAGCTATGAACACATTCCTCACTTATAGGTCAATTATTTAATAGGTAGCCTCAATTATGGGATCACAAAAGAGCAAAGGCATTAAAATCCAGTGGTTAAGGGCCATTTCCAGTATTAGGGAGATTTAGGCTCAAATACCATAGCAGTGCCATTTTTTTTTAAGCTGTGTGAATTCGGGCACTTTCTTTAAACTTTCTGAGTCTTTTTTTTTTCTCTCTCAATTGTAAAATGGGATAAGAACTCTACCTCACTGGCTTAGTGTATTTATTAAGGTAATTATGTAAAGGCCTTAGCATTACACCCAACACAGAATAAAGACTTACATACATGGGCTATTCGGAAGTAAAATTCTCTGAGCATCTAAGATATCTCACAATCCCCATGTGACGTTAACCACTTTTTCTCAGAGACAACCCATCAGGCCCACGCTCTGAGTCTGCATACTTTGATTCTGGCAGAACTGACTTATCCTGGCTTAGACACAGTTTTGACAGGGGGAGTCATCTGGTTCCCGTGATCTGGCACAACGGGAACCCCAATAATCTTAAGGTAGGGACAGGCTAGAACCAAGGCAACTGTCAGAAACAAGAGGGAGAACTGATGGAACAGAACAAGTCAAACAAAACAAGGACTCAATTACAGGAGCTTGAGGGTATTCAAAAAGGGGACAAAAACAGCCTTACATTCCCCAAGAGTCCCTAAAGGCACTACTACATTATAGAATAGTACAGTGGTTCATGTGGACGGTTAAGCGTGCCTCCGTCTTCCAGAAAAAATGTTCGTGTATGCTTGCTATTTAAAAAGGCAGGGGACTGATTTTTCTATGACCAGGCAAGCACTATCAAAAATGGTTAAAAAGTCAACATTTTAGTGCTGGAAGACAAGGGGACTTCCACTGCATGGAAAATCCCCTTGGGTATAACCACTTAGCTTCCAACACAGCTGGATGAGTGAAGTGTCACTGGCTATAAAGCTTAAACATCGCTACAAATCAGTACTATATAAATTCACCACCACCACCACCAAAAGACAGTGGCTACTTAACTTTGGTACAAAGAATCAAGGTCAACTTGTCTGTGACACTTTTAATAAATGACACGTGTTATGTGTGATGCACCCCTTGCAACTTGGAATCTAAAAGGGAGCAGTGAAAAACGACAGACAAAAACCACAGTGGGCAGGACATCTCACTTCTCCTCTTCTTGATGATGCCGTTGGTGGGACACTCTGCCCGTCTCTGCACTTGAGATTCCTGGATGGTAAAGCGAGGGAGGCTGGACCACGGGGTCTTCAAGGTCCCCTCCAGCCTGGATGATCTGGGATAAAGTTACCTGACCCAACTAACAGGCACCCAGTGAGTGTCCTTGCTCAACTTCTCTAAGACCACTCTGAGCTGGTTGTAAGCACCCTGCAGATCCTCCTTCACCAGCACAGTGTCCACCAGGTGCCCGTAATGCTGGTCAATGAAGGCCGCGGAGGTGGCCATCTCTTGCTGCTCCTCATCCTGCAAGGAAAGAGAGAATAAAGCCGGGCGTGGTGGCTCACACTTGTAATCCCAGTACTTGGGAGGCTGAGCCAGGAGGATCGCAGGTTCACGGCCAGTCTCAGCTACTTAGGCCCTCCACAACTTACTGAGGCCCTGTTTCAAAATAAAGAATAAAAAAATAGGGCTGGGGGTGTAGCTTGGAGGTAGAATGCCCCTGGGTTCAATCCCCAGTACTGCAAAAAAAAAAAAAAAGAAAAGAAAAAAGAGAGAATAAGGAGCAACGGGGGTTGTTCCCCTATAAGAAATCTATAAGCCAGGTGTATTAGGACAACTCTGATCAAATCTCCACTTCCTTAGGATTCCTGATCTCTTTGATCAGATTGTTTTCCTAATACCTAACATTAAAGAAGAGACAAAAAAACCGTATCTTTCCCAACCCAGGCAGTATTTTTTTTTTCTGGTACTGGGGATGGAACCCAGGGGCATTCAACCTCTGAGCTACACCCCCAGCCCTATTTTATTTTGAAACACGGTCTTGCTAAGTTGCTGAGGCTGGCACCTACTTCCCTTCCAGTCCTCTGTCCTAGGCTTCCAGGGACTCGGTGTTTTCATTTGACCATGCGGCAAGAGGGAGTTCTGTCCTCCCCCAGAGAGACCCACTTTCAAAATAGTCCCTCCTCTTCTCTCTGTCACCAACTTCTACTTTCATGAGAGCACCTCCAATTTCAAGAGATGTGTTCTATAGGCGCAGGGAACAGCTTTTGCACGCTATCACAAGGACAGTAAAAACCTAAAAGAAGCTGAGATAATCCCTTCTCCTTTCCATCAGGAGTGGAAAAACTAGGTTCCACTGGGAGCCACTTCCCAGTTCTATATTGTTCCCAGGCTGCTCTCATACTCGGAAGCCCTCTGCAGTGTCCCCTGGACCTTCAATCCCACCTCACACACACACCCTGACCCCCTCACACACACCCTGACCCCCTCACACACACACCCTGACCCCCTCACACACACCCTGACCCCCTCACACACACACCCTGACCCTCTCACACACACACACCCTGACCCCCTTACACACACACCCTATGGACCCGTCTGCTGCTCTAGTTTCCTCTCCTGCAGGCACTCATGTTTCATCCGGGAAGCCTTTGGAGCTTCTATAATTTTAGAAATTATACAGGAAAATGTCTGCCACTAAGTCCCACAGTCTTCCTAAGAAGTACTTGCATCTGGAAAAAACTCAAGTAACATCTAATAGAGTGAAATGTGTGACACTGCCTTTGCAGCCATAAATCCTCTGGGCCTTCTTGCCTGGTAAAGGTGGAACTCACACTGTGACTTAGCACTAAGAGTCACAGTCCTGAAAATCACACTGGAAAGATTCCTCCCACCCCCACCCCATGCCATCCCTTGTCCCCTTGTCAGATCCACTTAATGGATCAAGAAGGCAGACGTGCCATCAGCTTGTGGGCAGCAAAGACATGGACAGAGGATGTGCCCACAGGGTGTTTTATAACAGATCCTCCTACCTGGAACACAGGGACCAGACAGTAGATAAATACTTAGCATTACACAAAACTCAGGCCTTTATGAAGAATTTCTCCAAATGTGGTCTGGGTTCTGCCTACATACACCAAAATTACATGAAAGCATGTGTGTTAAAAATGGAGATGCTAAACCGGGTGTGAGAGGCTGAGGCAAGGAGGATCACAGGTTCCAGACCAGCCTCAGCAACTTAAAGAGACTCTGTTTCAAAACAAAAAATAAAAAGGGTTGGGAGTGCCAGGCACGGTGGCACATGCTTATAATCCCAGTACTTGGGAGGCAGAGACAGGAGAATCACAGGTTCGAGGCCAGTCTTAGCAACTTAGTGAGAGCCTGTTTCAAAATAAAAAAATAAAATAGTGTTGGGAGGGCAGTTCAGAGGTAGAAAGCCCCCGGGTTCAATCCCCAGTACCAAAAAAGTGGGGGTTAGAGGTGTATCTTGGAGGTCCCTGGATTCAATCCTCAGTACCACATACATATATACACACACAAATCAGCTGGGTGTGCCGCACACCTGTAATCTCAGTGACTGGGTAGGCTGAGGCAAGAAGACTGCAAGTTCAAGGCCAGCCTCAGCAATTTAGCAACACCCTCAGCAACTCAGTGAGACCCTGTTTTGAAACAAAAAAGTAAGTAAATAAAAAGAGCTGGGGGGTGTGTAGCTCAGAGGTAGAACGAATAAAATGGAGATGCTGAGCCCCACAACAAACCTCCTAGCTCAGAATCTCTGGGCGCAGTGCTGGGCCCTCTGTATTTGAAAGCCTCATCAGGACCTTGGTGCCTACTCATGCTGACAACTATGGCTCTGGGACCATGACATCTGGAAAGGAGGAAGGTGGGATTTCACAACTGGTGGGTGAATTGACCACAGAGAACAAAATCATCATGCAGATACATGTCACCATCAGGCTGCCCGCCTGGAACACAGTGTGCCAGTGACTGCTGGAGGAGAACCAGCGGGCAGAACCGGGGCGGGGAGGGACACCAGTGCAAGACTGCAGCGGCTTCACCTGCAATGGCAGCTGGAGGCCAGAGGGGGCGCTGCCTCCCAGAAAGCAGGCATTTCCTATGGACCAGCCGGGTGGGCTGACCTCTTTGTGTCCCAAGAAGCTGCCTCTTATTCTCCCTTATGTTTTGGGGGTTTGTTTGTTTGTTTGTTTTGTGGTCGTGGGGATTGAACCCAGGGGCATTCTACCTCTGAGCTACACACCCAGTCCTATTTTTTTTTTTTTTTGCAGAACCAGGGATTGAACCCAGGGGCATTCTACCTCTGGGCTACACCCCCGGCTCTATTTTTTATCCTTTATTTTGAAACCGGGTCTCACTAAGTTGCGGAGACCTCACTAAGAAGATGAGGCTGGCCGCAAACCCAGATCCTCCGGTCTCCGCCTCCCAAGTACTGGGATTACAAGCGTGCACCACCACGCCCGGCTCCCAGTCCTATATTTTATTCTTTATTTTTGAAACAGGGTCTCACTAAGTTGCGGAGGACCTCACTAAGTAGCTAAGGCTGGCTGTGAACCTGTGATCCTCCT
>PVJS01043740.1:0-16951 GCA_004027185.1 Glis glis | reverse complement strand
TCTTAGCCCTAGCCTTAGGCTTGCTGAACCAGAAACCCTAGGGGTGGGGGCAGCAGTCTGTTTTGACAAGCTATCCAGGGATTCTTTGTGTGTGTGTGTGTGTGTGTGTGTGTGTGTGTGTGTGTGTGTGTGTTACTGAGGACTGAACCCAGAGGCATTCTACCCCCAGCCCTATTTTATTTTTTATTTTGAAACAGGGTCTTGCTAGGTTACTGAGAGTCTCGCTAAGTTGCTGAAACTGGCTTCGAACCTGGGATCCTCGTGCTCAGCCTCCCAAGTACTGGGATTACAGGCGTGCACCACCATGCCTGCTCATCCAGGGATCCTGATGCATGCTCAAGTTTGAGAACCACGACTTAGTCCTGAGAAGCACACGCCATGCTGCTTTAAAGAAAGAGCTCATATGTGGAGGCGGATGAAGGGAGACTCCGAGAATATTTCTAGAAGTGTGTTGCATATAAGATGGGCCTTGAGGAGTGGGTAGGATTTTTATATTTATATGTAGACGATCGTATTTACTACAAATGCCATCTGCATGTTTATGTATTTCTTTTTACAAAAGTAATTAACAGCCTGGACTCTCACTTAAAAGATCTGCTTGCTGTCCCTTCCTCGCATTTTAACTGGCTTGCAATGAATTGAGGCTTCCACCGACATATGCTCAGTTACGGAACGGGTAATTATGGTCGCAGGCGTTTTGTTGGAGGACAAGTTCTATTCCAAACATCGCTTGAACCAGAGGTGGGGATTCTACGTGTATATCTGAGACAAAGTCAGTTTAAAGCATCCTTGAACCTCACAGTAGGAAAGGACTACCAAGGTCGAATAGTCTTGTAACCTAGCCAAATAGCCTCTGAGCGGGGCTTGCGAGATAGATGGCATCAGGCACACAGCAGAGACTCGCACCTCTTCTGCCAGTCCATTGAGGGACTCTATGGCAAGTGTGGGCAAACTATGACTTGAGGGTCAATTCTGACCTACTCCCTGTCTTTGTAAATAAAGTTTTACTGGAACACAGCCATGCCCGTTCATTTATATATTTTTACAACTCTTTTGCACTACAGTAGTGTAAGCTTTTAATCCCCTCTTTAGGACTTTATATTAGTAAGAACTCAGATTTGCAAGTGACTAAAACTCAGTTCAAACTAGTTCACGTTAAAGAGAACTATTGACTCCTCCTGTACCTTTGAAGTCCAGGGAAGGCCTACCTATAGCTGTTCAATGAAGATCCCCCATGCTGGTTCCAAATGGACTGTCTTCTGTGTGTAAGCCATTCAAGTCATGCCTGTGCTTCCTGCCATGACTTTTCTCCCAGGCCAGTTGGTCCGGTTAACTCTCCAGCCTTCACTACCCATCTTCACTTCATTCCGCCTGGGCCACTCTGCCACGTGATGGTGTGGTGGCATCTCCAGCCGTCAGATGAACAGTAGACTTGAAGCCAGAGTCCTGGGTGCTCGTCCCGACTATGCTACTAAATCACAAAACTATTATGACAGGACACTTTGAAAATCAAAAATCGCTCCACCAATATAAGGGGTTGCTTTCATGCTCTTAGAATTGAAGCCTGTTTCAACCTGCAATGGGAAGTTTAAAGTTCATCTTATCCTCCTGGCCTGAATGGGGGGGGATTCATAAATATGTTTTAGTTGGCTCACATAGTACTTTTTTTTATTTTTGTTTGTTTACTATTTGAGCCAAGGTACAAAAACTGAGAGTTTTACTTTAGATTCCAGATTTCTGCCGGGCGTGGTGGTGCACACTTGTAATCCCAGTACTTGGGAGGCTGAGACAGGAGGATTCAGGTTGGTGGCCAGCCTCAGCTACTTAGTGAGGCCCTCCGCAACTTAGCGAGACCCTGTTTTAAAATAAAGAATAAAAAATAGGGCCGGGGGTATAGCTCAGAGATAGAATGCCCCTGGGCTCAATCCCCAGTGCCAATAAATAAATGAATGAATAAATAAATTCCAGATTTCCTGTTGCACTGACCCCTGTCCCCACATGGCAGGCATGAGCTGGAACTGAGCAGGGGATGTAAGTCAAGTAATTTACAATCTGATGGTGAAATTTAAAAAAAAAAATGCAAAAGTAACCTTGTTGCCTGTAAACTGTGGCATAGGTCAGTAGTTTTCAAAATGTGGTCCCCAGACCCAGAGCATTAGAAACATCTAGGAACTTGTTAGAAATGCAAATTCTTAGCCCTAGCCTTAGGCTTGCTGAACCAGAAACCCTAGGGGTGGGGGCAGCAGTCTCTTTTGACAAGCCATCCAGGGATTCTTTGTGTGTGTGTGTGTGTGTGTGTGTGTGTTACTGAGGACTGAACCCAGAGGCATTCTACCCCCAGCCCTATTTTATTTTTTATTTTGAAACAGGGTCTTGCTAAGTTACTTGCTAAGGGAGTCTCCCACTCCCTTCATCTTGCTCCAACCCACATCCCTCATTTGCCCCTTTAGCACTGAGTTTCTGCTCCCTGACTTAATACAGTTATGCATCTGATTCCCAAAGATATTGATTTCACATCTCTCTGAGCCTAGCAATTGTGCCACCTCAGCCAGCCTCCCACGTTTGGGAAGCTTGTTACCTAATGGGGCAGCCCATTTCATCACCGGGCAGCTCTAACTTTTGGGAAGTTTCCACCCTACTGACCATCTCCAAAAGGGTAAGTGACTGGCCCCAAGTCTCCCTGGGTATTACAGGGTTAGAAGTCAAAGGTTTACCAAGATAGTGGTCTTTTTACCCCACCTGATGGAGGTGTGGTCTTTCCCACCTTCCTTCCTCAGCCATTAACCTTCATTTAGGGATGGAAGTGCATTAAAAAGTCACTTGGCATCAGGGCTATTTTTGGCTGAAATCTCTACTTTTACAAACATTCTAAAGAGCAAGAGTTGGCACATTTTTTTTTCTGTAAAGAATCAGATAGCAAATATTGTATGCTTTGCAGGTCCTATGGTCTCTGTTGCAACTGTTCACCTCTGCTATTATAGTCCAGAAGCATCCATAGACAATGCATACGCGAATGGGCATGGCTGTGTTCCCATGAAACTATTGACAAGAAGGGCAGCAGGCCAAAACTGGCCCTGAGCCATAGTTCACCCACTTGTGCTGTGGAATCATGCAGTGTGCCAGCAGAAGAGTCATGGGACCATGGTGTGTGCCCCAATGGCACCCATCTTCCAAGGCTAAACCAGGTGGGACATTTATAAACAGCTTGCTTGGATTCCCCTGCAGGATGGTGTCTCTATAGCACCAAGATTCCTATAGGACAACAGTTTTCACAGGGCCCCCGAGAGACCTTGAGCTCCTTGGAGGGGAGCAGAAGATCAACACCATTTGCGTAATGATCCCAAGAAGTTATTTGCCCTTTTCAGTCGCCTTCTCTCATGAGTATACAGTGGGGTTTCCAGAGGGAGTGAGTGATGAGGTCATCGCACATGATAGCTAATGGAATTTGTGCTTGTGTGTTTTCGTTTTTAAAAATCTTCTCTGATATGAGTTCTAATATAAATATTTATAGAGGTAACCCACATAAACAAAAGCTCTTTGGAGTTCACAGTAAAATTTAAGAGTATAGGGAAGTCCTGAGACCAAAATTTTCAAAACTGCTGACACGCTAGGATTCTGACAGTGCTTTCCCTAGACTACAAAACACTTCTCGTCTTGTAGTATGGATTTTTTAGATGCTCTCAACAGGAATGTCATTTTTTATAAACAAGATCTATGCTAATCATTGTATTTCATTGCACATGAACTTAAGCAGTTTAAGTTCACTTATGTTTAAAATGCTTACTGTTGCTGGGCGTGGTGACGCATGCTTGTAATCCCAGTACTTGGGAGGCTGAGACCGGAGGATCCGGGTTCGCGGCCAGCCTCAGCTACTTAGTGAGGCCCTCTGCAACTTCGTGAGACCCAGTTTCAAAATAAAGGATAAAAAAAATAGGGCCAGGGGTGTAGCTCGGAGGTAGAACGCCCCTGGGTTCAATCCCTGGTACCGCAAAATAAAATAAAATAAATAAATTAAATTAAATTAAAATTAAAAATAAAATAAAATGCTTACTGTTAATCACTGTGTACCAGGTTTTATGCTTGGCATTAGGACCAAAGAGGCGAGTGCAATAAATGCCAGCTCTGCCCTCGTCGAGCTTAGAGTTTAATGGAGAAAACAGAGACTAAGCAAATAATCACAATGAATTATATCAGTACATAGTAAAAAATGTCATGGAGAGAGTACCTAGTACTACGAGAACCAGCAACAGTCAGATTTGTACTGTTTGGTTTGGTTTTGGTACTAGAATTAAATCTAGGGGCATTCTATCTCTGAACTACATCCCCAGCCCTTTTTTTATTTTGAAACAGGGTCTCGCTAAGTTGCTCAGGCTGGTCTAGAACCTGTGATCCTCCTGTCTCAGTCTCCCAAGTTCTAGGGTTACATGTACCACCATGCCCGGCTGATTTATACTGTCGAGGGGAGTCAGTGAAGGGCCCTTGCCCTGGGATCTGTGGGACCGAGGGGACCCTTCTAGAGCAGGATTTCTCAACCTTGGCACTCTTGGGCCAGACACTTCCACATTGAGGGGAGAGGGAGCTGCTGTCCTGTACATTGTAAGATGTTTAGCAGCACCCCCGGCCTCAATTCACTAGGTGTCAGTAACATACATGCACACACCCCAGTTATGATAACCAAAAATGTCTCTCGGCATTGCCAAATGACCCCTGTTGGGGAATTGTCCCTAGTTGAGAACAGTTATCTAGAGAAGAGGTGTGGTAGAAAGGCTACTTTGGCAGTCTGGGTAAGAGAGGCTTGTGGCTAGGGCAGGGCTGGTGGAGATGGAGAGAGGAGGCTGACCTGGGAACTATGGAAGGGGCCTGTCTATCTTTATACGGCCTGGTAATCGATTGACTATGAGGGGGCACAGGAAGTAGTCAAGGGTGAATTTCATGATTCATCATGTTGAGAGACACGCTGGCTCTGACACCTCACGCCCAGGGCTCCGCATCTACTACAGAGGGAAGGGGAGCGCCTTCACTGGCTCTCCGCTAACCCAGCTGCCTGTGTTAATGGTCTCTGCCTGACAGGATAGGGCTCTAATAACAGACCCAAAGCAGCTCTTCCCAAAAGAAATGACAATTTCAGAAAGGAAAAACCATCTGCCAGGGCTAAGTGAATTAAATGCATGTTTAATCTAGCTGCATTAGGACAATGTTTCAATGCCAATTGACTTTTTTAAACGTTGGAAGGTTGGCAAACACATTAGAGAAAACACACACTTTGTATTACTCAGAAGGAGTTTGGCATATTAGCTGGTTGACTATGTTTTATACAAATTAGTATCAAATATCAAGATTTCTGAAATTCTCAACTCATTGCTAAACAGTGTGTGTCTTCCTTCTGGTCACTAACTCAGGGGTTCTCGATGTTGGGTGAGAAAAAGAATCTCAGGAGGAGCTGGTGCAAAGTCTGAGTGGGGCTTTGGAATCTGTATTTGACCATCAGCACCCTTAGTCCCCACCCTGGGGATAGTGAAGTGAGTGCTTAGCTAACCACATTGAGAAACACTCATGGGATGAAAAGCACCATGAAAGGATTGCTTGCCATTCCTTTCCACCACTGACTTCTGCTCTGTAGCCCCTGCATCTCGTCCCAGCTCCGCGTGGCGTGGCTACTTCGTCTCTACCCAGAGCTGCTCCGAACGCCTGGCCACAGCTGCTTAGACACTCCCACGGCCAAGCAGCTTTGGTTCTGTGGAGTGCTTGCAGCGACAAGCGGCCAGCTTAGCTTCCACAATCTAGAAACATTTATTTTACATAACAGGAAGCCAGAGAGGGCCCAGGTAGGTTAATTCAGAGCCGCCTCGACAACTCCAACCAGCCCCACTCCGTTTGAAGAGGCTCCCTGCAGAGGTCATCATGAACGCAGCTGTAGTCCCGTATTACATGTGCGTAACAATATCCATGGAGGGGTACTTTCCCGTGGGCTGTTCCCCTCCAAGAGACCTCCCCTCCTGTCTCTGGCCAGGCGTCCATCACATGTCTCTGCCTAAGTCAATTCATTGGCAAAGGAAGGGGATCTGTTTTCAGCAAAGTTTCCTCCCCTAGTCTGGGAAGGGTTACAGCCTTTATCAAAAGTCCTGGCTGCTCCGGGGAGGGTCCCCTAAGAGGGAGAGGCTCTGTTACCAGAAGAGAGGGACAGCTGCAGGGAAGGCACTGGCTGGGTCTCCTTCCTCTCTTGTAGTACTGTTCCCACCCTTTGACTCACGGAGTCCAAGTCACATGTGGGCAGAGGCCAGATCCACCTTGTCCACCATCATGTCTTCTTCATCTATGGATCGTGTTAAACACGTGAAGTCCAGCATGAAGTGTCCCTGAAGTACTTGGTTAATTTAAATTGACCGATTATAATTTCTTTTTTTTTTTTTTTTTGCGGTACCGGGGATTGAACCCAGGGGCGTTCTACCTCCGCGCTACACCCCCGGCCCTATTTTTTATACTTTATTTTGAAACCGGGTCTCACGAGGTTGCGGAGGGCCTCACTAAGTAGAGAGAGAGACAGGGAGAGAGAGAGAGAGAGAGAGCTGAGGCTGGCCGCGAACCCGGATCCTCCGGTCTCCGCCTCGCAAAGTACTGGGATTACAAGCGTGTGCCACCACGCCCGGCTTGACCGATTATAATTTCTATGGAAAACTGTAAGTATTCAGACATAAATCAATTCATTGCAAGTGACAAAACCCCAACTCAAACGAACTGACATCTTTTTCACAAAGGGAACGCACCATATTGGTTTGCATAATTGGGAAATTCAGAAGCACAGTAGCTCCAGGCCCACGAGCATCCACAGATGTACACGAGGTATTCAGGGATCTGTTCACTCTCAGCGCTCCACCGTCCCAGCGTGAGGAGCAAGATGGCACCAGGATCCCCAGACTGTCTCCTCCTGCCTTAGCAACCCAGACGGCTTTCCCAAGAGCTCCTGCAGGGAAACCCCAGAGAGCATTAGGCCGCATGCCCGCCATTCACATGGAGAGGGGTCGGCGGATCTCCAGGTTGACCAGGTCTGGGCTACTTGCCCACCATGAACGTGGACAGGGTCAGCCCCACCCAAACTCCAAGGAATGGCTTCCCTACAGGAAAGAGAGGTTCTAGTGCCAGGAGAAGCAGAGAGCCGAAGCTGAGCAAGCAAAACAACAGATGTCCACCGCACTCACGGGTGGAAAGAAAGCTGTTTGCAGGGCCTCGTACATAGGCCAAACCATAACTGAGAACTACTTGTTGATACTCACAGAGATTAAACATTTCCTCCCATCCACTTGGAATATGTACATTAAATTTGAAACTTTGAATGATGCTCTGTTTTTTCCTAAAGCTAAAAAGGGGAAATTTTGCCTGTTAATTTTGAGGAAAGGTCCTCAAATTCTTTTCTCATAAAGGATACCTTAAAGTATTATTTTTCTTTTCTTTATTATCTTTTGTTTTTCTAGTACTGAGAAATTTTTAATTTTTTTTTTTGCGGTACTGGGGATTGAACCCAGGGGCATTTTTATCTCCAGGTTACACCCCCAGCCCTATTTTTTATCCTCTATTTTGAAACAGGGTCTCACTAAGTTGCAGAGAGTCTCACCAAGTAGCTGAAGCTGGCCGTGAACCCGGATCCTCCAGTCTCAGCCTCCCAAGTACTGGGATTACAAGCGTGCGCCACCACGCCCGGCCAGTACTGAGAATTTAACCCACAGGAAATCTACCTCTGAGCTACACTTCCAGCACCCCCCCCCTTTTTTTTTGAAACAGGGCCTCGCTAAGTTGCTGAGGTCTTGCTAAATTGCTTAGACTGGCTTCAAAACTGTGATTCTCCTATCTCAGCCTCCCAAGTACTGAGATTATAGGCATGTACCACCACACTCGGCTTCTTTATTATCTTTTGATCTTCTTTTTCTTGGGTACTTATCATTCCTTGACTTCTTATAAGGTCCCATATATCATGAACCAAAAACCTGCTAAAAAATGCCATCTATCCATGGTATTTTCCCCAATTTTTCTTTTTCTCTATCCCCCTTACAATCAGAAACAATTTGTAATCTTATCAACCCATGTATGGATCTCTATGATTCTTTTACCAAGTTCTATCTTAGGTTGTAGCTACTTAGGGAAATATATATATATGGTACTGGGGATTGAACCCAGGAGCATTCTACCTCTGAGCTATACCTCCAGTCCTTTCTATTTTTTTTTTTTTGAAACAGGATCTCACTAATTACTGAGGCTGGCCTTGAACCTGTGATCCTCCTGACTCAGCCTCCTATGTACTGGGATTACAGGCATGAGCCACCACACCTGGCCTTAGGGATATATTTTAATCAATAATTCTCTTCACAAGTATGAATTAAGTGTCAACCAGTCCCAGCTACTGGGTTGAACATAAAAGACACAATGAAAAACAATCTCCCCTTCCACAGTCTCAGAGTTCCTTTGAAATAGAAAGTATATTTATCTTTACATTTCCACAAAGTTTAGCTTCATTTTATCATTATCATTATTATTATTATCATTATTATTATTGTAGTAGTAGTAATAATAGTAGTAGTAGTGGTAGCAGTGGTAGAATTACTATTAGCATCATTACCATTATTATTATAGGAAGCTTTTGCTTAGTATTTACCATGTAACAAACAATGTACTAAGTGCTTTTTTGTTTTCTGATCCTTTTAAAAATCCCGAAGAGTAAATACTATTATTCTCATGTCAAAGTTGGAGAAACTAAGACTCAGTGACATAAAGCACATTACTCCCACCCGGACACCCTGTGAGAGGTGGAGCTGGAGCCTAGATCTGAACCCAGATGTGACATGTTCCATAGCCTGTTCTTTCTCCAGCTCAAAGAAGCTGCTCTATAAGTGCTCAGGTGAGCACACTGCTATTTTTCTGTGAAGGTTAAGGTGCGGATCCACCATGGTGTGTGTGAAATGCAAGACATGGGACTTTTGGCTGTGATTCCTTTAGTGAAGCTCAATCTGCAAGGTCCACTCCTTGTCCCTATTCCTCCTGTGACAGACAGACTTCCTTGGGGCTCCATCAATTTGGCCCCAACCCATGCATCCCCAAACTCAAATACATCTCTCTGAAGGAACTTGGGCCTCAGTTTGTTCATTGGCAATACCGTGAAGCTTGGTGTAGACCAGATGTCTAATAAAACCCTCTACATTGAGGAAAACATTCTATTTCTATGTCAAATACCAACGTCACTAGCCATGCGACTACTGAGAACTTGAAATTGACTATTGTGACCAGGAACTGAATTTTTATTGTAATTAATTTTAATTTAATAGCCACATGTGACTAATGGCTACCATTTGGACAGCATAAAACTAGAATCATCTTCGTCATTCTTTTGACCGGTATAGAGCAGCATTTTTTAAACTGTGTTTTGCAGCCCATTAGCAGATCCTGAAACCAAATTATTTGGTTCCAAATGACATTTTTTTAATCAAATGGCATAAAGTGATGGAATGGAAGAGAAAAAGAAAGGGAAAATGTCAGTATATATTATGCATGCTAACATAAGTTTTTATTGTGAATTTTTTCACATTATTTGTGTACTGGGTCCTTATGCAAAGTAATTTCCTTCCAGTGGGTCATGGTCAAAAAAAGTTTGAACGCCACTGCCTGTCCCTGAGTAAATGTCACTGACACCTTGCTAGTGGCGTGCTCATGTGTGCTTCCTTCTCCACCCTAGGGCTCCACGAGACCTCGTTTCAGGAGGAGGCTGTTCTCCTAGAGCCAGCCAGCATGGGGCGAGCATGTGACTTCTCCCAGATAGTAATTGAAAGTGACTTTATGGTCATCTGTCTGTCTAGATGGAGAGACCCAAACTAGTGACCCACAGGCAGAATCCAGCACACACAGATAGACCCCTGTGTGCATGACCCAGTCCCTAGAGGGTCCGCAGCTTCTTCCCCTTCAGGGGGGCCGGTCTCTTCAGTTTGGTCCCCTTGGTCGGTTTTGCCCTTGCATCACCTGCCTCGTGGCCCCTGGAGACATTTGTGTTGCAGCCTGTGTTTCGTATGCGTAGAATAGTCCATCTGAAAGGAAACCAAGAGATCACAGACCGCGACTGCTTAACTTTATAGATGGGAAAGCGAGGGCTCACAGATGGGGCGTGATGTGTTGAGGTCCACAAAAAGTTAATGGCGGAGAAGGAGCTGGTTCTCTCATAAGGAAGAGCCAAATAGTGGTAGAAATTGCTAGAAGATGAGGAAGGAGGGAAAGAGGGATGGATGCAGAGATGAATGGACAGAGAGAGGAGGAAGGGAAAAGGAGGAGCTGAAAAGACTGTGAAGACTTCCTCACAGTTTAGGGAAGGGAAGGCCAGGCAGGGGCTGGGTTTCTGTGAGGAGGGCCCTCTCGGGGTGTATAATCTAGTGAGTGGGTGGTCGCGGAAGCCATCTGGAAAACCTTGTAGAACTCTGACACTTTAGACCCCAAAGAGGGGTGTTGGGAGACCGCTGTCATCTGAGAAGTGAGTGTGCCTGAGATGGCCCCAGTAATTCCCCTACTTGGACCTTATTGTGCCCTGCCCACAGGCAAAGCGTCCCTGCCCTGAAACGATGGCACTTTTGCAGTGTTTCCTGCTGGCCCTGTTGTGGTCAGCATGGTGGGGACCTAAGTGAGTTCCTCCCATCCTTGAGCCTCAAGGCTGTACCTCTGAAGGTGGGCATGTGGAGGAGAAGGGACAGAAGGTTCCCTGGGTGCTGCCCTGGGTGGATAGGGGTCACACGTAGTGGGATAGTGGCCCTCTTCTATTACAGCGGCTCTGAGTCCGTCTTCCTGGGTTCTTGGCCAGGATCATAACTCCAGCGCCTTCCAGTACTTGGAGTACAGGGGAGAAGGCAAAAGGAAGAGGAAGGAGCCATGGTGAGCTGCAAGAACGTAGACACAAACATCAGGCCACCCAAACAAAGCACGTCTGGGAGCCCCAAGCAGTGCGAGCAACCCGCAGCCAGGGAGTGTCCCTGAGTGACCACCAGGCCAGTGTATGTTTGAATTCCATGCATGGTTTGCAGCAGAATCAGTATGACCTCGGGGCCATTTCATCATTGCATTTCAAGGAAGGTTCACAGCTTAAAAAGAAAAAAGTTCAGGAGCCTCTGAACTAGATCTTTCTAACATTCCCTCCACTCTGATGCTAAAAACCCACAGGTCAAGGAGAGCCGGGCTGACAGCTGATATTCTTTGGATTTCCCTGCAGTGTATCAGAGTTTGATGGCCTGCCAGAGTCTCAGGAAGCCAACATTGTATAAGTATTAAAACCTCTGGCTCCAAGGCCAAGGAACTGAGTCACTGAGAGCACAAAGACAATTGCTGGCTTCCTGAAGTTTCTCTATTTCCAACATGGTTTCCAGGGCCCCAGACAAAATCCAAATAGTATTTTTCAGATAAACTATAGAGATGCTGGAAAGGGTGCTGCCAGGCTGACTGCAAGGCAGTCCTACTCTCCCTTCTGGGGATGCCTGGGCAGGCCCCAAACCCAGATAACTCAGCAGGAAGGGGGCCCTCCTGGGAACACCCCATAGGAGGATGGAGAGAGAAGAGAAAATTAAGCCTCTCCCAGACCCGCGGATGCCCATCTGAACCCTAGCTGTAACCTTTACTAGTGGGGTAACTTCAAACTAATTACCCTCTCTGTGCCTCAGATTACCCCGGTATAAAATGGAAATCATATGATTTCTATTCTCACAGAGTTATGAGAATTAAATAAGATGGTGCCTATGAAGCACTTAGCACAGTGCCTGCTACATATTAATTGCTCAGTTAATGTTAGCCCTTTTAAAAAGCTATTTTTCCTGACTCTGCAGTGTCACTGACAGGGGAGTTGTAAAGGTAGTGAGGGACAGTCAGAGTGACAAGAGAGTTGATTGACAGGATCCTCCTTCAAAGTAGAAAAATGTCAAGGCTGGCAGACACCTAGGGGTTTTCCCCTTCGCTGTCAACGCTTCTTGTCTATTCCTGAGCCATTCTTACATACCTCTGTATACCATGTTCTTAAAACCGCATGACCAAGAGTGGCTAGATGATATTTTTGAAATATTAACTGGCCTTTCCTTCACCCACCACTCCTGAGCCTTCCCTTAATTCAGTGAGCAAGGCCTCGGGGCCAGGATGGGCAGCAGAAAGCGGGGACAAAGGGCGGCTTCCTGGCCTGCAAATTTCTAAAGCCCAAGCCCTCTGAGGAACAGGAAGGATTTCCTACAGAGCCAAGTGTTTCTAGACAAAGCATAAGCTAGAGGCAGCAGAAAAGGCTCCTGTACCCCAGCCACCAAGACTGATTCCCTGGCCTGGGGCTAGGGAGGAGAATCTTGGGGAAAGAAATAAGACAGATACATTTAAGTCCTGAGAAAGAGGCCCTCTGGGTTGAGCCTGTGCACACAGGCACAGTCAACTGGAAGGAAGGGATGGGCAAATTGAGTCAGACATAGTTCCCACTTATCTTGAAATGGAAATAGACACAGAATTCAACCAAGATGAAGTGTAATAAATAAAGAACTCCCTCATGTTGTGGACTGCCATTGATGGCCCCTTGCTCGTGAGGCTCGCTGCTGGGAAGGCTGCTTGGTCTAACCCAGGCCCTCTTGCTGCAGCTGTCCCGCGGCTCGTGCCAGACATGAGCGTCTGGCTGGCCAAGAGCTCGCCGTTCTGACACATGTGCTGACCACATGCTCTGGAATGAGGTGGCTCTGGCCACATTGCCAGCTATGGGTCATGACCACGGAACAGGCCCACGAGCTGGCAGGGAGGCTGCAGAGGGCTTGCTGTTGTCGCAGAAGGTTTGCAATGCTCTACAGGGTGTCTGACTGTGTTCCTGACCTGCTGACACAGGAAACAGGCCAGGCTGGGGCCACCTGCGGAGGGATGCCAGGGTTCCCATAGGACTCATAGCTCTGCCCTGCAGCAGCTGCCAACACCTGCAGAGCTTACCTCTCTCAGAGACCCAGCACGCACACCTGTCAGGCTCTACCTGCTGATGCCGGGAGGGCTGCTCAAGGCTGACACAATCCAGCCTGTGAGCCGCCATCACAACTTCTTCATCCCTTGCTGAGGGCACCAAATTGCTCTTCCTGTTGCTGCTCTGTACTCTTGTAACCTCCAATCATTCTTTTAAAATCTTCTTTTAAATTATTTTTTAACTAATTGGGTAATGGATGATTGCTGGTGGGGGAAAGTTAGATCCCCATTTAGCTCCCCTCTCCTGACCTCACTTCCCCTCCAGAGGTAACCACTGCTGGCACTTTTGCAGTCGGGCTTAGTGGTAAGAGCATGGATATTTTTTATTTATTTATTTATTTATTTATTTACTTGTTTATTTATTTATTTATTTATTTATTGCAGTATGGAGATTGAACCCAGGGGCATTCTACCTCCTAGCTACACCCCCAGCCCTATTTTTTATTCTTTATTTTGAAACAGGGTTTCACTAAGTTGAGGAGGGCCTCACTAAGTAGCTGAGGCTGGCCATGAACCCAGATCCTCCCGTCTCAGCCTCCCAAGTGTTAGAAATAAATTTTTATGGCGTCATTAAAAAAGACACATAGTTGAAAGCAGCTCGGCAAGGCGAATTTTACTTTTTGCAAAAAGGGCTCCTGTCACCAGGAAGGTCTGGTGTACAAGAACAACGTGGAAGAAATTACTGGGTGTTTTATCTTTAGCACGAGGCTTCTGTGCTGTGTTTCTATTGGTGGGAACACAGCCTCACAATCTTTATGCCATTGGCTGAAGGGGACGCCGGGGGAGGGGTTGGCACTCACAATTTTTAGGAAATGCTATCTACAAAAATACAAGCACAGGTACACAAATAGTTACACAAATGGCAACTTTACAACATGGCACCCAAGTCAAGCCATTCCTTTGATAGAAAAGATCTATTTCTCACACAAGTACTGGGATTACAAGCGTGCGCCACCACGCCCGCTAGAGCATGGGTTTTAGAGCCAGACTGCCAGGCGTTGGGTTCTGTCTCTGCCATTTACTAACTGGGTGACCCTGGATGAGTGGCCTCAGCTCTCTGGGCCTCAGTTTCCTCATCCTCTTGAGTTATGACAACTCAGTGGGATGACCTATGTAGATTGCTGAGCGTACTTCCTGACATAGAGCAGCCACTCTCTAAGATTACCTGTTATCCTTCTAGACGTGCACTTGTGCGTTCACCCCTCCTTCTCCCCACATGGCTTCAATTCCAAACCTTCTCCTGTGTGTCTGCATCTTGACCCCAGCCCACCTGCCCCAACACTAAACCTCACCATGACCTCCAGACTTTGCGACCTCGCTGCCCACCTTTCCATGCACGGCCCTGGGGCCCAGTGCCAGTCCAGCCCAATCTCTCGGTTTGACCTGCTTCATTCTCTTGCCCTAGGACAGACACCCTCGTGAACTGAGGCCAGCCTAGGCTGCTGTGCAAGCTTGGGTGAACTCTCTCTCCTCTGGAACTCAGCTTTCTCATCTGTTCAGTGAAGCCACTGAGCCAGATTTGTCACTTATTCATTCAATAAGTACAAAGCCAACAGTGGCACAATTAGATGAGCACTCACTACATGCCTGGCACTGAGGGAGGATTGGTGAGCAGGAAAGATGTGGCCCTCGCCCTCATGGAGCTCACTGGCTAGTGTGTGTGTGTGGATAACTTCCTGGGCCCCTTCTGCCCAAAGACTCTAATTCTAGGTATTCACTCTATGAACAGAGATGTAATGACACAGGAGAGGACACACGGCCCTCGGGTTACTAAAAGCAGCGAATCACTCATTCTAAGTTATCACATGAAACAAACACCAAACACTTCCCCCTGGAAACAGCAGATGTGCCCAAAATATACCAGCCCAAGCTAACATAGATCATAGCCTCTCATTCCCACAGCAGGAAACACCCGATTCACACATTGCTCTGCAGGATGTATCAAGAGCATGTCAGCCACCCACCTCTGCAGCCCACAGAAACCCATAAACAGAGAACTCCAGGAGAAAGAAGAGGTTGCTTAAGGTGGCGGATGGTCTGCAGCCCACAGCTCTTCTCTTGACAGTCAGTAGGAAGGGAAAACCAGGAAACAAACCTTTGCTGGACTTGTCCAAAAATGGATTGGAGGAATGTTGGAGCCAAGCTCAGTTGCTAGCAGAAAGTGGTAACTGAGAAAGAATTCCTGCATTGCGTTTGAGGTAGGATATGCAACTTCAGGATCCTTTACTATTAATTATTGCTTATTGAGCCTGATTACAAGCCAGGAATGCACTAAGCACTTTTATATGATTGAAGTCATTGAATACTCACAAGTGACCTGAGTTATTCCCACTCTAGAGATAGGGAAACTGCAGGATCGGGGTTTTGTAACTTGCTCAGTCACATACCCAGCAAGTGACAGGGAAAATCAGCCTACTTGCCCCCAGCACCCATGTCACCATGCCAGGCCACGTGCTTCTCACACTTTCCAGTGCAGGAATCCGGTGTCTCTACGGTCAAATACAATCCATCTAACTCAGCGCCCCTGTTGCAAACTACCAGATCTTCTCCTAAGACCACCTTAGCCTTTCAGGCAGCTGCTTTCCACCTGGGAAATGCCTGGATCCACACTTGGGGTTCCTCAGTACTTAGAGAATCCCTGTGAACACCCTTGGGGTACTTTGGGCTGGCACGAAGCCACACAGCCCTGCAGTGTGGCGACTGCTGCACCCTGGCTCGCCTGTGTGTGCATTTCCCTGGGACCCGGGCTGGTGCCAGCTCTTTGCTGAACCAGTGGGTTCCCTACTTGATATTTCACCTTTCAACCAGAAGCTCACGGTTGTTATTACACTTCCCGCCAATTATTCACAGTTGTTCTGTGTCTCCAAGTCAGTTTTGTCACTTTTTTAATTATACTCCAACATCGTGTAGGCGCTCCTACCTTTTAAACACTATTTTAAAGACACTCTATTAAAATGTGAGGACATTTTTATCTACAAGGTCAAATAACCCTCAGGGGAGAAAAAAAGAAATTGTGCAGGTAGCACATTAGTAAAAAGAACGAACCTTAGGTTGCAGTGCCTATGAGAGGAAGTGTGCTGCCATCGGCTTTTAAAAGAGACTAATAAATCTGATAACATACAACGCAGTCTAGTTTCAAAGTGGGACCAGTTAATGGACAGGACAGAGAGTGGAGGGAAAGAAACACAGACGTGAACACACAAAAGCAGACCATTTGTTAATTGGAGGGAGCCTTATAAATCACTCTGTCCAATCTCTTCAGCGATCGAGGGGGGAATAGAAGTTAGATGATGTGCCCAAGATCAGAAAACTAGGTAATAGCAGAGAGGGGACTGGAACTTAAGTTACTACCAGCACTGTCCATCAGAGAAACACACAGAGGCAAAGAAAGGGAGGGAGGAAATGGCAGGTGCGGGAGCAGAATGCTAAGTAAGTTTGCCCTCCTGTTCGGCTCACAGCCTCCTTGAGCTTACCAGGACTCCAGTCTTCCTCCCCTTCCAGTATGTTGTTTTGGTCCAGCATAAATGATCTTCACATGATCTCTGTAGCATTTGGGGAAAGCTTTACTTATAAATTTAGTTGTGAGCCGGGCGTGATGGTGCACACTTGTAATCCCAGTACTTTGGGAAGCAGAGACCAGAGGATCCGGGTTCTCGGCCAGCCTCAGCTCTCTCGTTCTCTCTCCCTGTCTCTCTCTCTCTCTCTCTACCTAGTGAGGCCCTCTGCAACTTTGTGAGACCTGGTTTCAAAATAAAGCATAAAAAATAGGGCCGGGGGTGTAGCGCGGAGGTAGAACGCCCCTGGGTTCCATCCCCGGTACCGCAAAAAATATAAATAAATAAATTTAGTTGTGAGCCGGGCGTGATGGCGCACGCTTGTAATCCCAGTACTTTGGGAAGCAGAGACCAGAGGATCCGGGTTCCCGGCCAGCCTCAGCTCTCTCTCTCTCTCTACCTAGTGAGGCCCT
>PVJS01043739.1:0-16948 GCA_004027185.1 Glis glis | reverse complement strand
AAAAAAAAAAAAAAAAAAAAAAAAAAAAAAGGTGCTACCAGGGACTGACTCCCACTAAAACACAAAACAAAGGAAGAACAGCAGGAAAAGGAATTCAAAGGAGCGCACGCATGTAATACCAGCTATTCAGGAAGCTGAGGCAGGAGGATCCAAAGTTCAAGGTGCCTGGGCAACTTAGCGAGACACCATATCAAAATAAAAATTTTAAAAGGCCTGGGGATGTAGCTTGGTGATAAACTGCTTGCCTAGCATGTGCAAGGTTCTGGGTTTAGTCCCCAGTACAGCTAAAATAAATAAATAAATAAATAAATAAATAAGGAATTCAAGGTAAAAAACAGTAATAACACAAACTGGAAATAACTAGCATATGTATTTTTCTAACCCCTAACACCAAACTGTTGTGCTCTGTTCTGTATGATCCTTAACAAGAAAGATAAAATCTAAATTGTAATAAGCAGATTTCTGTGGATGCCTTGACTTAGTGTCTTTAATCTAAATGTGTGGTTCCCTTGCCTTTTTAAAAAATAAAGCATATGGTGCCGGGAGTGGTGGTGCACGCTTGTCATCCCAGTACTTGGGAGGTGGAGACTGGAGGATCCGGGTTCGTGGCCAGCCTCAACTACTTAGTGAGGCCCTCCCCAACTTCATGAGACCCTGTTTCAAAATAAAGAATAAAAAATAGGGCTGGGGGTGTAGCTTGGAGGTAGAACGCCCCTGGGTTCAATCCTCAGTTCTGCAAAAAAAAAAAAAAAAGAAGCATATGGACATGAGAAGGGTGTTGTTTAAGACTTCAAATAATTTTCATCTTGCAAAACTTGTCAATACATATATGACCAGAGCAATAAGATTATAGGATTGTACTGCAGGGTAGGAAAAAAAACTATGTCAGACAGGGCTTTAAAAAATAATGTTACACTCTAAGAACTTGTTTCCTACAGGAAATGGACTGCGCATTAGTCATGCAAGTAGGGAGAAGGGAGGTGGATGAAGCAAGAGAGCCAGAAAGGAAGGAGGGACCTACATAAGCCCACTGCTGCGTAGAGCGCTGGGAATGTGGCACTAACAAAGGCTCCTGTTCAGCGTAGAGTAAGTGCTGGCAGAGGCGGCGTGCAGGGCTGTGGGTGTACTCAGCTGTGCAGAGCTGATTAGAGAAGATGAAAGGGCTCAGCAATTTATTTCATCTCACACTGAAGCACTGCTGACAACTGAAAGTGCGGACAGAAGGATTCATTTGTTCAACTTCTGTTTTAAAAAACAGACTTCAAATGATACCACAGAGAAAAAGGAGGAAATGCTGTGGTGTAATAAAATGTCTATTTAAACACACACACACACACACATACACACACACACGCACGCACGCTGCAGCATTTGTATTTTGTAGATGCAGAAGGCAAAAGGGGTTGGCTTTTTTGTGGTTTTTGTCAATTTCAGGGAATGTATGTACACAGGATCCATTACTAATCAGATAAATCAAATCTGCCCAATCGGACCCAAGCCAGTGTTTACATCATGGCCACTCATTCCTGAATCCAAAGATGAGTCATAATGAAAAAAAATATATACCTTACCCTGCAGTCTTTAAATACTTTAGAAGACTGAAAATGGAAAAGATTTTATGCAGGATCTTTTTTTTTTTTTTGCGGTACCGGGGATTGAACCCAGGGGCGTTCTACCTCCGCGCTACGCCCCCGGCCCTATTTTTTATACTTTTATTTTGAAACCGGGTCTCACGAAGTTGCAGAGGGCCTCACTAAGTAGAGAGAGAGAGAGAGAGCTGAGGCTGGCCGCGAACCCGCATCCTCCAGTCTCCGCCTCCCAAAGTACTGGGATTACAAGCGTGCGCCACCACGCCCGGCTTATGCAGGATCTTTTTGCTGGAAGTGAGTAAGTATATGCTACATGAGAGAGAATCCATTTTAAATTTCATAATCCTGGTTATTTTAAATTTGAGTTCACAAATCCAGATTTTTTTACATTATTGTGTTTGCTTGATTCTTTTAAAGAAATCATCACATTTCCTTTTAAATAAAACGTGGTATTACTTTACATCAGCATATTTAATGTTCAAGAATGAGGACTATATTTCAGTTCAAAGACTCATATAAATTATTATGAAACCTAATCTACCTAGCAAAGTGATCTTATCCCCAAAGATTTATAAATATGGGTATTATCCCATACTGGTAGATCATTAGTTATTTATGATTAATACACAAACGCAGATCCAAATGTTAATGGGAAAGATAAAGAAATACATTCTGCCTACGCTCATTAAAATTAAAGTATCCGTCACCTCAGCACATCATTCTTAAGCAATTCAGTTAAATGATTGATTCTTTTCTCTTGTCATTTATATCAGAAATTAGGTTGTTTTCCCTGTTTAAAATGTTTCCTTTGCAAGAAATCACCAGAGCAATAGAAATGGAAAATACTATGGCTAACATAAATTCTCTAGCTCCCTTAGCCCTCTCAAAACCATTAAATTTAAGAGTTCATTTTTAATAATATTTTTGGAGCACCTGCTGTGTGTCGGGCACTATTTTAGGAACTAGGAATAACAGCATTTACCAAGAGCCGCTGTCACCAAGCCGCTGTGCAGGTTTATTCTGCCTCCGTCCAGGAGCACCATCCAGGTAGCCCACAGGCTGAGAGGGGCCCCCTGGCGCCGTGCAGTTCACAGCTCTGTTTATAATCTAATAGAGGAGGCAGAAAATGTACGAGGAAACTAGTGGGTAAATTAGATAAGAGTTACAAGTACCATTAAAAAAAAAGTGAGCTGGGTGTAGTGGCACATGTCTTAGAATCCCAGTACTTGGGAGGCTGAGACAGGAGGATTGAAGGTTCAAGGTCAGCCTCAGTAACTTAGCAAGGTCCTCAGCAACCTAGCAAGACCCTGTTTCAAAATAAAAAGTAGGGCCTGGGGTATACTTGGAGGTAGAAAATCCATGGATTCACTTCCCAGTACCGCCAAAAAAAAAAAAAAAGTAACACATGTACACTATAAAGACTGACTAGAGAGAGGAAAAAAGTTTATGTGACCAAGGGATTTCAGTAAAGGTCTTGCTAAAGGTCATTTAAATCCAGGAATTTCAGGCCAGCCTGGATAATGTAGCAAGACCCTGTCCAAAAATGAGAAGAAGATAATGTTTAAGCTGAGAGGGGAATGCTAAAGAAGACCCAGCCTCGTGAAGGTCTAAGGGAGAATGTTCTAAAGATGTAAACACCAGACTGAGTTTGGCAGTCTCCGGGGTCAGAGTGAAGGCCCTAGCAACTCAAGTGGTGAGCAAGGGACAGAGAGACAGAAGCAAGGTCACAGGGACAGAGGGTCTGATAGTTCAAGGAGCTGGACATTGCTAAGGACAAAAGGAAGTCCCTGGGGAGTTCTTTCCAATCTCAAGAGGGTGGAATTCAGTACAGCACAGAGGCCGCTCAGCATCAAGAATCCTGGTTCTGACCCGGATGATTCTGAGCATCAAATGGTGGGGGTTTGAGGTAAGAGGAACACCTAAGTAATTATTTCATTGAGTTCCTAATTGGAAAGTCATAAATCAAATCCTACTGAAGCAAATTCTAAGCCAGGAACACTATATAGCTTTGTTTGGCTGCCTGAGTAGTTTTTTTTTTTTTTTTTATCAAAGGTGCTCAGACACCAAATTGAATCTTTTTGCTCTGACAAAATGAATGGTGCTGAAGCCAAATGGAAGACTGAACACGCTCTGAAAATAATCCGTTACAAGTGGTGGTCCACGCATCAGCAGGCTCCGACTTCAATACCCTTTACTTAGACTTACATCAATATAATATTGAATGTAATACTGACTGATCAATAATAGATTATAGATTTTTATTGAATCGTGTATACCAAGTGACATTAAAGACATAATCATTTTTCTGTATAAGTTAACATTTTTTTAAATTGAAAATGACAAAGATATCCAGGGGTGGGAAAAACATAAAAATCTTACATCTGCTCTTACAATAGATAATCAATAACTATTTGAAGGAATGAGTTAATGCATAGACTTTAATCATTCACCATTCGATAAAAATATGTTATTTAATTGAAATTATTTAATTTGTATGCAAATTTGAATATTTTTCTTTAATCTTATGACAGAATTTAATTCTTTTCTGTATTAATAAAAAACTATATATATGAAAATGAGGATTTAGCATTAGCAACTCCATTCTAATATATAATAGCTTGGGTGGTAGAATCGTTTATTCTCAGTTATGGGTATATTTTTCCTAAAGAAAACTTGGGAGAAGTAAGAATTTAGTTAGAAAGTTTTGTGAAGATCTTGCCTAAAATAAACAGATCATAGGGAAATGCTTAAGAAGATGTCAAAAGACGGAACATGTAAAAAGAAATGTGAAAAAAATAATTGGCTCAATTATTATAAAGCACACGATCAATAAACTAGTTTGGCAACTGGGTAGTAAATGTGTTGATTTTTTTATGCTCTGCTCTTTTTTTATTTTTATCTTAGCATAAATTATATACAGTGAAATGCACGTCTTAAGTTCTAGTAATTCATTAAAGAGAAGTATATTACTTAGCAATAAAAATAAATGGCCGGGCGTGGTAGCTCACGCTTGTAATCCCAGTACTTGGGAGGCGGAGACCGGAGGATCCGGGTTCGCGGCCAGCCTCAGCTACTTAATGAGGCCCTCTGCAACTTCGTGAGACCTGGTTTCAAAATAAAGTATAAAAAAAAATAGGGCCGGGGGTGTAGCTCGGAGGTAGAACGCCCCTGGGTTCCATCCCTGGTACCGCAAAAAAATAAAAAATAAAATAAAATAAATGAACCATTAATAGGCACAAAAACATGAATAAATCACCAAAAAAATTATGAGTGAAAGAAACCAAGCAAAAGAAGTACATACTGTATTATTCCATTCATATAAAATTCTAGGAAATGAAATTTGATCTTCAGTGACAGAATGCAGATCAGTAGCTGCCTGGAGACCAAAGAGAGAGATTAGGAGGGAGGAATTAAAAAGAGGCATGAGGAAAATTTGGGAGTATAGTCATATGTCAAAACTTATGAAATTGTACACTTTAAATATGTGTATTTGATTACTCAATTGCATCTCAGTAAAGCTCTTTAAAAATCATAGCTCTCAAATGGCAAATCAATTTCCTGAGTAAGAAAAGATCACTTTGTAAGACATACGGAGCTTCCGTCTTCAAATAGAAATAAACTCTCATTTATTGTTTTTTAATTTGGAAAAATTTTGACAATTTTTCATCAAGCGTTTTTTGCTAATATGATTTTTCCTCTTCCTCTCTTATGAAGAGGAATATCAATTTCGCAGATATTAGATGTCTTGATATTGTCCCAAATAGAAAGGTCAATACAACTTTTTACATTTTGTTTCCAATCTTTATTTTATTTTTTCCATTCTGGGCTGTGGTTGGTTTGTTTCCATTGATTTATCCTCAAATCCACTGATCTTTTCTGATTGTGCAATCTCTTGTTACGGCCTCCTGTCAATTTTTCATTCACTTCTTATATTTCCATTTGATTTTGTTATAGTTTCCATTTCTCCACTGAGAACCTCTATCTGTTCCATCTTTACCTCAAATCTTTGAAAATATTTATAATATAGGGTTAAATGCTTTTCATGGCCAGAAGCTCTAGTTAAATTTTCTTTTAATACAAATTATAAAACAACTGTGAATATATATCATTTTGGTCTAAGAAGTTGACCCCTTTGTTTAATGTCTATTTAGTTTTTGACGTACTACACAGAGCACAAACCCTTTGTACCCAAATCCTCTCCATTCCTGTTTATGCAGTGTTTTGTATATGTGTTATGAGATGTGCAATGAATTTAACAATAAGAGTTCTGTATCACCATCAATGCAAGAAGAAATTTATTATCTACTGAACTTTTCAATAACTTCAAAGCATATTTAATTATTTTTATTACTAATGGAGCCAATAAAATACGATGGCAATATACCTTTGCAATAAGTTTCCTTGTTTCTAAAAGTCGTATCTAATATCCGTGTCTTAACTAAAGCAACTAATAAATAAACTTAAGAAGTATCTGATTCCATATTTGTTTAAAATGATGCTGTACTTCAAGTTTTTTGAGGTGTAATTCACATACAATACAATGTACATATCTTCACTGCTCAGCTCCATGATTTTTGTCAATTTTATGCCTCTATGTAACAACTACACAGATTAAGACATAGAACATTTTTATCACCCGCAGAATTTCCCTCACGACCGTTTGGCAGTGAGTTTGTCTTCCTCCAAGGGTAACCAATTTCCAGTTTCTAATAGTATGGAATATATTTGCCTATTCTTGGAACCCAGGTAAAACGAAATCACACATAAATACTCTTCGTATCTAGTTTCCTTCACACAAATAATATTTTGGGATCTTTCCACGTTGTAGCCATCAATTAAAATTTCATTCCTTTTCATTGTGATATAACATTCAATTGTATAAATAATCAGTGATTTCTTTATATATTTTCCAATTAATGGATCTTTGGATTATTTTCATTTTCTACTATGAATAAAGTCTGCTATGAACATCCTTGTATACATCGTTTTATATATATATGTGTATATATATACATATATATACTATATATTACATATTAGCTTAATACCTAGAAATGGGGCCTAGAAATATAGCTCAGTGGTAGTGTGTGGCTCTGGGTTTGATTCCTAGCACCCCCCATACACAAATAGAAATGGAATTCCTATGTTATAGGATATATGTATATTTTACTCTATCATCCACTTTATGTTTAGTCTTTGTGGAATATGATTTTCTCGTCTTTAAATTTAACTTGCTTGTGTTTTTAGATATTGTAGAATGTATCTTTTAAATAACACAAAGATAAGTTTTGCTTTTTATCAAGTCTCATTTCTTTCTACTGGAGTGCTTAATTCACTTACATTTAATGTAATTATGGCTTTGTTCAGTTCAATATAATTCTTTTTTTTTACGTGCTTTTATTGGTGCATTGGAGTCTTACATTGCAATGAATATCTATTTGATGTTAACATATATGCACACAGCTCTTAGTGCCCCCCCCGCCTCCCCCCACCCGTATGGCAGTTCAATATAATTCTATCATCTTGATATTTGTTTTCTATTTGTCACATCTGTTATTTGTTCAACTCTTCATCTATTCCTACCTTCTTTCATTATTCAACTTTTCTACTTTACTAACATTTTAGCAATACTTTTTTCTTTTATATGTCTGTCTGCGCATGATTTAGTAGTTACCATAAAGATTGCAGTATGCATACTCATCACAGTTACCAATTCAAATAAGATCATACTACTTAAAGAAGAATCAGACAAGCAGTTACTTGTGGGTGTGGAGGTTGAGGCTGAGTGGGAAGGCGCCTGAGGAGACTTTCAGTGTTTTGTAGCTAAAGGGTTCCATATCTTGTGGGTTGGAATTGTGTCTCCCCAAAGAGATCTGTGTTTACACAACTGTTTGCATTTATCAAAACTCAGCAATTGAATGTTTAGGATGTGTGCATTTCATTGTTTGTAAATTCTACCACAAAAGAAATAGAATATGTAAAATAAAGACTGAATTTTGGTTGATGTGCGTGTCCGTGCTGAAGTATGTAGAGGGAAGCACGCTTGTCAGCAATTGCATTTTAAACACGTCATAAAGTAAGATGGACCGATGAATGAACAGAACAAGTATAAACTAATATTAGTGGGAGAATCTAGTTGGTGGGTATATTGGGTGTTCAATGGAAAATTCTTTTAATTCTTCTGGTTTTTTGTTTTGTTTTGTTTTTTGTGGTACTGGAGATTGAACCCAGGAGCATTCTACCTCTGAGCTACACCTCCAGTCCTATTTTACTTTTTATTTTGAAACAGGGTCTCACTAAGTTGTTGAGAGCCTTGCTATGTTGCTGAGGCTGGCCTCAAACCTGTAATCTTACTGCCTCAGCCTCCCAAGTACTGGAATTATAGGCCTGTGCCACCACACCTGGCCTCTGTGTTTGGATATTTTTATAATAAAATGTTAGAGGAAAAAAAGAATGTAACATAGGAGTTTACTAGCAAATTAAATATAGTTGAAGAGAGGTTTAGTCAGGTTGAAACATAGAATAAAAAGAAGATTAAAAATATAGAAAGGGGCATAAGTGATACTAGACTCAGTGATAAAGTTTAACATAGGTATAACTAAGTTCTAGAATAAGAGGAGAAAAGAAATGGGCTAGATGCAATGTTTCAGAAGAGGACAGCCACGGACTTTTCAAAGCAGGTGACACACATTAAGCCACATATATAGTTAATGTGATAAATTGCAAGCAGGATAAATACAAAGAAATACACAACTATGTAAATGTAGTTAAACTGTTGAAACCCAAAGCGAGAAATTCTAAAAGCATTCCTTCTTCACAATAACAGTAAACTTGAGAGCTGACTTCCCAACAGAAATGGTGGAAGCCAGAAACCAATGGTATAACAACTGTAAAGAGAGGCCAGGCATAGGGACAGAACCAGCGTGTATTCAGCTCCTATTTGGGGGCAGGATCTAGGCCAAACCCTTTGCAAACATAACCCCATTTAATCCTCATACCCTCCTAATGAGGTAGAATTAATAATCCCCATTTTAATGAGAGGAAATTGAGGCTTGGAAAAATTAATTATTTGCATAAAGTCAGAAAACTAACCAGTGGGAAAGATTTAAACTTCCCTGTGACAGACTCCAAACATATTCATCTTATATATTTTATTGCTTCCTGACATTTTTTTTTCTCTGTTTCTATGGGTCTAGCATGGTTCTGGGTCTCAGCATTCCTTAGCTTGGCAATCCCATTGGCAGTTCTTGTAGTAGTTACAACAAGATGCTCAGGTTAATATTGAAAAAAGAGAGAGAAAACTGAATGTAGTGGAACACCACTATCTAATATTGGATAACAAGGGTACAGATCACATTATTATAGATACTGGAGCACTGACTGTAGAGAGAATCCATTTAATTGGCATCTTTTCTTTGAATGCAGTACTGTATATCCACTTTTCCATTTTTGACACTATAGTAGATGACTGAAATGCTAGCTTCTGTCTTGTTAGCACCATATTGTAAAGTGTATATTATTATAGGAAATTGACAAGGTGATGAGCTGTCACTTTAGCTAAGAGAATATCCTATTTTTAATGAATATTATTTCATAAGGAAATGTGCTGATGACAGCTTATTTCAGTGGAAACTGTTGATGCATATCCTTTTTGCTAGACAACATTATATCAGTAGCGATGATTCCTAAAAATACTACACTGGATGCTAGAAATGTATTTCCAAGAATAATATTTAAGAAATAAGTATACAAGGGTAAGCAAAATATTTATGATGTTCACACATTGTTATAGAAGATTTTATGGGAGATATGCAGTCTTTATATAGGGTAGTCATTTATATCCTACTAATATTTTGTTTTTACATATTTTTTTCTTTAAGTCCATGACAAAATATGAGAATATGTCTTTGGAATGAATTTATATGTGTATATGAATATATAAATGTGTGTGTACACGTATGTATGTGTATACAGTTGGTCCCTCAACTTACTATGGTTCAACTTACAACTTTTTTACTTGATGATGGTACAAAAGCGATATACATCCAGGAGAAACCATACTTCAAATTTTGAATTTTCATCCTTTCCTGAGCTAGTGATATGCCATATTATACTCCCTGGATACTCTGTATAGAAAGAGTGAGCTGCAGCTCCCAGTCAGCGCAGGATCACAATGGTGAGCAACCGATACCATATGGCGTACTGTGTTGCTAAGCACGGCTATTGTAAAATGGCATCCTCTCGGGCATGTCCCACCTATTTTCTCAACTTGCCTACCAATGTCTGAAATCCAGTTGAGGTTTACATTTAATGTCGCAGTCACTCATATAATGAATAACGATTCCAAAGCTTATTGATATAATCAATAGCCATTCCAAAGTGTATTGGTCTAAAACTGTACCGATGTTTTGTTTTTACATTCTGTAGGTTCACATCCTGGATTGTTGGAAGCCTGCTTACTCATCAGCTCTAAGGTCACCTTTGTCCGGCTTGGGAGGGGCACAAACTGCCCAATCAAGTGGAGATTGTTTGCAGGCAAGCAAGTTTCCAAGGACTGAATGGGACCCTGACTGGTAAGAAGGGACCCTATTTCCTTTTTCTCATTATTGTTTATCCTTTTGTTCCCTGACCCAGTGTGATTGCCTTACTGTCTTTCCCTGCATCATCCTGACTGTCTTGTTGTTTTTCCCTGATTCAGCATAGGATTTTTTTTACTGGCTCCTGTGATTAATCTTTTTTTTTACAATGTTTTGGTTAAAACTACCAAAGGAAGGTGCTAGTTGGAGGAGATTTCTCTCTCCCCCAGCTGCCCTGCTTCTCCAATTATTCTGACTCCATGCCATTCATTTATTTGTTCATATGGAAAGATGCTAATCATATGGTGTTAAAGTTTAACAAAGCAATAAAAAATAATACATAGTATGTATTTCCGCCTATGCAAAAAAGTAATATATATTTGCTTAAGCATGAAAAGACAGTGTACCCCTTCTATATCGCTTTTTTGCCTTTTAAAGATATATTTTATTGTAATATGGACTAATTGTATGTATTAGTGGGATTCAGTGTGATATGTCAACACATTTATACAGCATGAGCTAATCAAATCTAGCCATTCTATCCAGCCCCCCAGGCCCCAGACACATACACCTTTCCCATCCTCCAGTAATAACTAGTCTATATTTGAGTTAACTATTTTTATGCTTCCTCATATGTCAGAAAATATGTGGTACTTGTCTTATTGTGTCTGGCTTATTTCACTTAACATAATGTCTTTTCATTCCATCCATTTTGCACAAATGATAGTGTTTCATTTTTTCTTTCTGGCTGAATAATATTTCGTTGTATACATATGCCATATTTTCTTAATACATTCATTTATTGATGAGCACCTAAACTGATTCTACAACTTAGCTATTGCGTAGGAACCTCTTTGCGTAGGAACCTCTTTGCGTAGGAACCTCTTTGCGTAGGAACCTCTTTGTGTAGGAACCTCTTTGATATAGTGATGTTATTTTCTTTGTGTGTGTATAGATATATATCCAGAAATGGGACCATTGGATCTACATTTAGTTTTTTGAAGAACGTCTATACTGTTCTCCATAATGGCTATACTAATTTACACTCCCACCAACTGTGTATGAGAATTCTATGTCCTTCACATCCTTGCCAGCATTCATTTATTTGGTTTGTCTTTGGTCTTTGATTTATAATAGGCATTCTAACTGGGAAGATAAGATATCTCACTTGATTTGCATTTTCCTTATAACTAATGATATTGAGCATTTTTTCAGGTATTGTTGGCCTTTTGTATTTCTTCTTTTGTTGAGTGTCTATGCATATCATTTTCCCATTTTTAATGGGATCATTTAGCTTTTTGATGTTAAATTTGGGGAGCTCTTTATATATTCTGGATATTATTCTTTAATCAGGTAAATAGTTGGCAAATATTTTCTCCAGGTCTGTAAGTTGTCTCTCCATTCTGTTGGGTTTTCCTTAGTTGCCTTGGTAGTGCAAAAGCTTTATAGTGTGACATAATTATATTTTGTCTATTTTGGCTTTCATTTCCTGTACTTTTAAAGTCATATCCAAAACATGATTACATATTCCAATGTTTCCTTGTTTCCCCTGTTATTCTCTAGTAGTTTTAGGTCATATACATACATATAGATATATATATATATATTTCTTTTATACATTTTGAGTTGACTTTTGCAAAGAGTGAAAGATAGGGGACAAGTTTCAGTCTTCTGTTATGTGGACATCCAGTTTTCCCAGCACCATTTGTGGAAGAGGCCATCCTTTCTCCAATGTACATTTTTGGAAACTTTTTTGAGAATCAATTGGCCGTAGATCCAAAGGTTTATTTCTGGAATCACTATTCTGTTCCATTGGTCTATGTGCCTGTTTATGCCAGCACTGTTCTGTTTTGTTCTGTAGTATTGTATTGTACTATTGCCCCATAGTATGTCTTGAAATCAGGTCTTGTGATGCTTCCAGCTCCATTGTTGTTGTTGTTTTAATCAATATTGCTCCAGCTATTCCGGGTTACTTTCCTAGTTCTATGACAAATGCCATCAGTATTTTAATTGGGATTGCACTGAATCTGTAAATCACTTTAGGTAGTTTGGATGTTTTAGCAATGTTAAGCTCATTACTGTGCCCTTTCTCTGAAGAATTATCCCTGGCTAAATAGGAACTGCCTTGCTCAGGATGAGAACACCTCCTCGCAAGGGGCCCACCACAAGTGACTGAATTACACAGGGTACAAATGCCTAACCTCATTGCCTTTAGTTGTAAACAACTCTTTGGTGCAGTCCGTCCCCATGAGACCAGTCAGCCGAAGTTTCCATTGATTCCACAACCTAACCAGTTCCTTCCTCTGCCCTGTCCTGTCATTTTCCTTGCCCCGAGAGCACTTTCTCAATTAATCGTGCATCCCTGATTACTTGCTACAGGTTTGGCATCTAGGGAACCAGCCCTGAGAGAAATATAAAACATTAATAGTAGTACTACCAATACTGGGATTAGTATTGGTAGTATTAGTATTTCATTTCTCAATTAAAATGAAATCATGTGCAGTATAATGATGTTTTGGTCAATGACAGACTACATATACTGTGGGTTTCTGTGTTAGTCCGCTTTCCAGTACTGTGACCAAAACACCTTATACAAACAACTTAAAAGGGGAAAAGGTTATTTTGGCTCATGGTTTCAGACTGTGGTCAGCCAGCTCCCTTGCTTTGGACCTGAGATGATGCACAATATTGTGGTGGAATGGTGTAAGCTCGTTGCAATCAGGTAGGGGAGAGAGAGAGAGAGGAAGGAGGAGGAGGAGGAAGAGCAGGAGGAGGAGGAGGAGGAAGAGCAGGAGGAGGAGGAGGAGGAGGAGGAGGAAGAGCAGGAGGAGGAGGAGGAAGGGTACAGGGACAAAATATAGCCCCGAAAGGGCACCCCCACTAGTGACCTAGTTCCTCCAACCATGCACTGCCTGCATACAGTTTTCACCACATCTAAACAGTTCATTCAGCTATTAATGGATTACTCCATTGATGAGGTCAGAGCCCTCATGATCCAAACATGTCCCCAAGGTCCCCACCTCTGAATGTTGCTGCACTAGGGACCAAGCACACAAGAAGTGCATGAGCCTTCAAGCACGTGACAGGGTCCCATAAGATTCTATCACCTCATGATGTTCTAGCCGTCTGTTTGTGTAGGTGGACTCTATGTTTGCCCAATGACAAAAATACCTAAGGATGCATTTCTCAGAACACATCCTTGTTGTTATGCAACACATAGGTGTATATTGCTTGTATAGTAAAAAGTAAATTGTAAAATGTTTCAAAATACTCTAATTTCACTGGGCGTGGTGGCGCACGCTTGTAATCCCAGTATTTTGGGAGGTGGAGACCGGAGGATCCGGGTTCGCAGCCAGCCTCGGCTCTCTCTCTCTCTCTCTCTCTCTCTGTCTCTCTGTCTCTCTCTCTCTCTCTCTCTGTGTCTCTCTCTCTCTCTCTACTTAGTGAGGCCCTCCACAACTTTGTGAGACCCGGTTTCAAAATAAAGTATAAAAAATAGGGCCGGGGGTATAGCGCGGAGGTAGAACGCCCCTGGGTTCAATCCCTGGTACCGCAAAAAAAAAAAAAAATACTCTAATTTCTAAGTTGTGTTTCATAGACTTTTGTTTGGTAGAACCTAAAAGTTAAATTTAAAAATGCAGTAAAAGATAGTTTAAAGAAAACATTGAACATGTTTTAATAAAGTAAATAATATGTATTTATTCAAATAAGGCTAAATTTCTTCGGTATCCTTTGGGGAAAAGTATTGAATATGGTTCCTTGAAAATTTCTAGGTTATTAATAATAAATTATTTCCTGAAACTAGCTTAGGGCTTTTATAGTCCAAGATTTTATATTAAATGGAATATTAATATTAATTGGAATATTCCTGATATTTTTCAACTTCCTCCGGGTAGTTGCTTAAATAAGCATATATTCACTTCTAGATAGATTTGAAAGGACACATTATAACATTAAGCAAAGAAATGTCTTTAATTTTGCATTTTTTCTGTTTAGTCATGTCCAAGTCACATAAGTCTTGGCAAAGAAAGATTTGAAATTTCATGGAAGATTTTGTCATTATCTATGTCATACTTGAAAACTGTGTGTTTTCACTTTGGTATATCTACCTGTATCTACCTGTGAACTCTGTATAGAAAATTTTATGATAGAACTAAAAGTGACCAGCTCATTTTTATATTTAGTGTTTAATCTCTGACCCTATGTTATTTCGACACAGATTTTTAAAAAATACCCTGCCATTGACCAAATAAATATTTAAGTTCTTAAAAGCTCAAGGTACCATTTTGTAAATCGTACCATATAATTGAAAACCTGGTGTAACTGTAAAGCAATATAATTTTCAGATGCTTTAGACTTTACTAGACTTCAGTTGCAATTTTACAAAATTTCATGATAGACCTAAAAATGGCCAGCTGGGTTTTGTACTTGGTATTCATCTGACACTGTGGTAGGCATCATTATATACATAGTTGCATAATTGCTAGCTGAACTAGTTATTCCTTAATCCTTAGTGTTCCTTCAACATTAGTATTATTACTACTAATATTCATCCTTGAGGCTGAGAGATATTGGATATCTTATAGCTGAGGGTGCCATATCTATCATTCTACCACTTCCTCTCCTTATAAGGGCAAGTATTCAGACTTGCTGCTTTCTCCTGCAGTATATTTTACATCTTTCTCCACTATGACGAATAAGAAAACTGACTGCAAAGTTTTCCCTAAATAAAACAGCAAGTTCTTATCTAAAATAACCAAAATTCAAATAACTTGTAGGAAAAAAGAATAGCTTATTATTTTAAGGACATCCCTCAGAGCTGTAGTGATAAATTATATTACATTTCTCAATAAAAGGGAAACTATGTTCTCCAAAGCACATAAAATTAGTTCCGAAATTAAAAATTCAGAAGTTAGACTTAAATGAATGCCATCAATTAATTTTTATAAAAGAACTAGAACCATTTTTGAAAAAGGCCAATTGTCTTCTAAATGAAAATTAGATAAATAACTTTATAGTATTGAGAGAAATTATTACAATCTAGAAGATAGACCTAGCAGGCTTTTTAGTCTTCAATTAAAAATATCAGTCCTTCAATGTAGTCCCCAAATCTTTTAGACAGAAATGAGCAGAACTCAAAGAAGACCTCCCCTAGAGAGCAAAAGAGTAGCTAACAAGGATGCCTCTTTTTATTTCTGATTCCATTCTCCTTAGCAATAATGAGGTTATAAAAAAAATACCCTCACATTGACCAAATAAATATTTACGCTCTTAAAAGCTCAAGGTACCATCTTGTAAGTTGTAAACTACAATGGAGAATCTGATGTAACTTTAAAACAATATATTTTCCATGTGCTTTGGATTTTCCTAGATTTCAGTTGCAATCTTATAGACCCCTTGGAAGGGTTCTGCTTGTTCAATTCTTCACAAAGTGAATAGGAATAAAAAAGAGCTGCTCTGTTTATTACTGTGTTATTGGCACAGAAATAAGTAAAGATACTCTACCAGTTCTTTATCACTCTATATGAGAATCTGATAAGTAATACAAAAAGACAGAGGATTTCAGTCTTTTTACAATTTTTCACATTTTCATTGTGACTTGTTTTTCTTTGAGGTGCCTATAAGGAAAAAAACAAGAAGGTAGTTCTATATTCCTGATCATCCTGTTCACTGACCCTATGTTTTCACTACCAAATACCATTTGTCAGTGTGCACTGAACTAATGTAAGGAACAAGAAACACGGATGAGCTCCGGAGAAAATTTTATGATATAGCTAAAAGTGATAAGCTTATTTGTTCCCATCTTCTCAATGGTGAAAATGGCCTTAATCCCAAATATCATAATCTAACTGAAACAAGACGAAATGGACCATTTTCTGTGCAGTATCACTTTAAAACAAAAAGAAAGGAATGAAAGCATTTGACGAAATGTGATATCTGTAATAACAAGCCACAGAAAGAGAGAGGGAAAAAAAAAGAAAACATCCTTGATGGTGTACTGTTACACTTAGCCTACCCACACAAATTGGTCCCAGCAGTTTTCTCTTTAATTCAGGATTTATGGAAACATCTGAGATTATAAAATTAACTGAACAAAAACAGATGCTATAATTGCGAGGGGCCCAATTCTTGGATGAATACCAGAGCTAAACATAGTATATGGAGTGAAAACATTTTTACTTAAGTTCTTATATATCAGTTTACAAGCTGATGTAAATATTCCACATGAAAACAACTATCTAAACAGCTTGGAGAAATGAAATTATGTTCACATAAGTGACTCATTTTTCTCCCTTTCAAAAGGAAGGCAAGGGCTATGAAAATGATAATTTCTCCAAGTTTCTTAATAATATAAAATCTCCCACCTATATTTACAATTCCTAGGAAAAAGGATGTCTTAGATGTAGCTCCCAAATTGTGCTTTTATGTGACTCTAGGGTGACATATAATAACCCGACTGTCATCTGGCTTGCATGTTTATTGTGGAAGACTACTTTTGAGCAGTACTTAGCATTTGATCAGAGGTTGCTCCAACTTGAAAGAAAAAAGACATCTTGACCTTTGAAGTAAGAATAACTAGCTATTTAAAGGTAGAAGAAAATATCCTTCTGGACTAGGCTGCACCTAGACACATTCAAAGATCAGGAAATTATCCCTAGGAGAAATAGTCAAAGATGAAGAAGAAAAAGAAGAAGGAGGAGGAGAAGGAGAAGAGAAGAAGAAGGAGAAGAAGAGGAGGTGGAGGAGGAGGAGGAGGAGGAGGAGGAGGAGGAGGAGGAGGAG
>PVJS01043738.1:0-16949 GCA_004027185.1 Glis glis | reverse complement strand
CCTCTGCAACTTTGTGAGACCCGGTTTCAAAATAAAGTATAAAAAATAGGGCTGGGGACGTAGCGCGGAGGTAAAACGCCCTTGCATTCAATCCCCGGTACCGCAAAAAAAAAAAAAAGACTTAGCCAAATCTAAAATGGTCATGTAGCAACTTTTTCCTTCACATTTCTGCAGACCTAGCTTCATTGTGTTTCCAGGAAATATCAGTCTAAGGCCAGCTTAGCTTTGTTCTTTTGTTTTTCAACCTTTTTTTTTCTGCATGAATGCTTATAGTTTCTTTTTCTCCATCCTTGTAATTCAAATGGCACAAAGTCCTCTTTTTATTTCATTTACTTTGAACATGGTGAGTTCTTTTGATCTGCTTGTTCATTCTTTTTCAACTCAGGAAACTTTTATTTAATTATATATTTGAATAATTTGCTCCTGCTCTACTTGTTACTTCTTTTTCTCCTAGAACACCTATAATTTTCAGGTTCGCTCTCCACTCTCTATCTTCCACACATATCATTTTCTCTCATTGTTTTTAACCCTTGTCTTTTCCTCTGTATCTTGGTAAGACTTCTCAAAGTGTCTTTCTGATCCATCACAACACCTGTTTGATTCTCTGTAACCCCACTTCTATATTGTTTTCTGTATTGTTACTGCGTCTTTATTTAGTCAACAACATATTTCTAATTTTGCCCAATGACAATTTTAATGGTAACCCTGCCTGGCTTTTCCTTTTCCTTTTTCTTCTTTCTTTTTTAATCTCATAGATGATGCCAATTGTTTCCTTATTTCTCTTCCTGTAGTAAATTGTTTGCAGAGGTCTGTTCTTCCTTTGTGTCTTCTAGATTATGGTCCACCTCCCTTGTTCAAATTATATGTATGTATACATATATATAGTGTGTTTGTGTGTGTGTGTGTGTGTGTGTGTGTGTATGTGTGTGTGTATGTGTCCCTCTTTAAATAAGAGATTTACCTAGACCCAGAATCCAAAAGATAGGATGTATGCATTAACTTTTCTTCCCTTCTTTGTCCAGCTGGGTCCTGTTCAAATTGCTTTTCCTGAATTACATGTAGATGGTAGATGGTGGTGCACAGAGATCTTAGGCTAATTTCCATACTCTAATAGACATAACTCTCTTCAATGAGATGGCATCTTCCCAACTCCATTGTTTAGCACTCTGACTCTGAACAAGTAGAGCATGTAAGAAAGTACAATACAGCAGGGCATGGTAGTGCACACCTGTCATCCCAGTACTTGGGAGGCTGAGGCAGGAGGATCACAGTTTCAAGACCAGCCTCAGCAACTTAGCAATACTCTCAGAAACGTAGCAAGATCCTGCTTCAAAACAAAAAATATATTAAATTTAAAAGGGCTGGAACGGGGGTATAGCTGGGAGGTAGATTGCCCCTGGGTTCAATCCCCAGTACCACAGAAAAAGAGGGGGAGAAAAAATACAATAGAACCAGATTGGTCCCTTTTCTGCTTTCATCTACTGTCATGCTGTTCTGTCCCCCCTCCCCCCTCCACTTTCCTTTATGTCCCATTGCTTTCCAGGAGTTTCAGTTTGGAACAGAAAGAGATGTAAAAGGATGGGAACAGCTGTTGAATTTTCTGATTGATAAATACCTTAGGTTCTATGTTGGCGGCAGAGGATTGAAAATAATTACAAGACCATCCTGCCAACCCTCAAGACCTCCCGCACAGTATTGTTCAAACTCATTGGATCAGCCTTTGATACTGAGCGCGATCGTGCAATTGCTCTAGTTTCTGGCAATAGGTAAATGATCGGTTGTAAGTCTGAGTCACACTATAAAGTTTTACCTTTTCTGTTGAAGAGAATGATAAAAATGCAAACACCCAAAAAGTTCAGCACCACATCACAGAGCTACCAGTGAATGAGCCTGAGACAGGGCACCCAGGACAGGACTGGAGCAGATGTTTTCTGGCTTTGAAATATATGGGGGTGGAGATAGAAAGAGCTTTCAGCATGAGCCCAGGGTGATACAACCACTTTTTTAGTAGAAAACTCAACAGAAAACAGTCTTTAAAAAATCTCCAAGATTAAAAAAAAAGATTGAGAAATTAAAAGTTGTAAATCAGTATTATAAAATGGAAAGTCAATTCAGGAAGCAAGACCGAGTGCTTAGAAATTTGATTAAATGATAAGTATCAACTGACACTAAATATTCAGTTCTGTGATTTGCTATGACAGTCTGTAATTTCCTTTCTGAAAATACTCCAGGATCCTTCAGCTTCATGCATATATGTTAAAGTAATTAGTTCGGGTTGGGATGCATGGTTGCTATATTTTGTAACGTATCTTTTGGGAATTTTACGCAACATCTAAATATTAACAAAAATATAATTCTAGATATTTCAATAAGTTATTTCTAGATGTAAAAAAAGGGCCTAACTACCTGAAACAGAAACAGATATATCTGGGGGAGGGAGGATATTTTCTACAGAAATTGAAACTTGGAATAACACACACACACAACCTTTGTCATAGTCAAGAGTTTGGCCTTATGGACCCTGCCACCTAAGTAGATTTAAATCCAGCTTCCTTTCTTCATTTAACTTTGATTTCTAGTAAGAGCAAAGCTAGCTATAAGCTGTAATTAAGAGAATAATGCAAGAACCAAGGAGGCAAAATAGAAATTGAAAATTAATTAAGATTAAGTAAAATTAGTTTCACTTAATAGACACACATAGTAGCCTGTGACAGTAAGCTTATTAGTTCCATTGATGTGCTCTCATAAGAGCTTAAAAAGTCTATATTAAGATTCTGTCTTTGAAAATGTTTCTCATTATCAACCCTACTGCTTGATGAATCATCCTAGAGGAAAGTCATGCTCTTATTGACTTAAGAGTCTTTGAACACCATGACCATCTCCCAACATGTGTAAATGGAGTGGTCCCAGGGAAACGGGATCCCACCACCTCTGGGTAAAAATGCCACAATCTAACATCACCCCATCTCCCCATTCCCAAGAGCATCCCAGACAATTTCTACATGGGCAAAGTATAAAGTCCTTGTGAAAATTTTCAACTTTAATGACTCAAGTTCTAGATATGGTACGAAAAGCTATAATCTTTCTCATAATGAACCATCAATTTTCTTCTCAAGGCTGAAATAGATGCCCATTCTGTTGAACATTCAAGTATAGTTTACATTCTCATCTAAAATTAGCATTTCTGCTCTTCATGAGTTCTGACATACAGAAAAAAAAATCCATGTTTACAACTCAGTAATGTAAGCATCCTACAGTCTAATGAGTGGGCTTTCCATTGTTAGCTCCCTATTCATGCTTAAAAATGTAAGAAAATTCTATAAAGACTTCATGTTCTTCAGCACACATAAAAGCCAGAAATTTTATAGAAAGAAACAAAATTTTAAAAAGTAACATAAAAAGCAACAGCACCATTTCTTTGTAATTCGGGTCCTTGAAAAAGAAAAGCCCGATTGTCAGCTTATACGTCAATGTAAATCCCTATTTACTGTGATTTGAAGTCAATCATTTTACTTTGTGTCTACTAGGTAGCAGGTGTCTAAGAAGCAATCTGATGAGAGCTATCGTGTTGTGAGTGCCCACTTTATTTTGAAATATATTTGGAATTAATGTGAGAGATGAGTTTCTCAATGGCAACATATATTTTAAGCTGGACAAGTCTCTGTCATGGGGAGCTGTCCTGTACATTGCAAGATGCTCAGCAGCATCTCCAGTCTTTACCCACTGGGTAACAATAGCATCACTCCCCCCACCACCACCACCAGTGGTAACAACAACAACAACAACAACAACAACATGTGTCTACAGATTGCTACATGTCCCTAGTGGGCAAAATCAATGGTGGCAGGAAAGTGTTTTTGTTTGAGGATCATTGTTCCAGAGCCTTGCTAGATTGTGCTTGCTCTGGCCATGAGCAGGACTCTTTCTTCTTAGTAGAAGAAAGTTGCCATGCTTGGATAGTTCTCCCTTATCCAAATGTGTTACAGGGGCTCACTGCATTTGTATATTTGAGCTTTGTCAATCTCAGCCAGCTTGTGGCTTTTGGTTCCTGGAAGTATGATCCTTGTATTTGAACTTTACCACTTTCAGCCAATGTGTGGTTCTTGGTTCTAGAGGTAAGATCCTTGTGGGTGTCAGACTGGAGTACACTCGCTGTTGTCAGCTGAAGAGCTCTGCTGAGCTGCAGACACACATCCCTCAGGGAAGAAAAGGAGGTTCAGCATCAATACAACCAAAAGCATTCCCTCTAATTGGCATCTTCCCTTGGTTTCTCTCTTCATTTCCTTGTCCCATCAACAAAGCTTATTAGAAAGCAAGTTTTTATTGTTCCTTTGGCAATTTCTGGAAGGAAACTTTGAGTTTACTGGTCCTACTTTCAGGCCTCTTCCCAATACTCTAATCCCCCTCCAGCTACTCAGTGGTACCAGATCACATCATGAAGCCAATGGCAATGCTCCCTGACACTGCAACACTTCTGTCTCCCTTCCTAAGACATACATGTTTATCCAGCAAACACACGACAAATCCTATACCCTATTCCCTACCTGCTATCCTACAACAGCTTTGTAATAGAAGGTAGAAGACAAGCAGGTCATCTTAAGATGATCAATGGGAAGCTGAGGAATGAGAAAACTTGATTATTCTGCACTGAATGGGTTGTTAAAAAAAAAGAAGATTTTGAAGTTTCCATCCCTAGAAGTAAAGATTTTCAGACCTTCAGGGGTTTGCCAAGCAAAAGGAGTTTGTTTTTTTTTTTTTGTTTTGTTTTGTTTTTTGGGGTTTTTTTTTGCCAAGCAGGGAGCAGAAAGAGTAGTTTTTATAAGAGGACACACAAAAAATAGAAGCAGCCTTACTCTCAAGTCATTAAAAATAGAATGTGGCCTGTTCTGGTATGGGCTCATTTAGGTAAATGATAATTGTTTAAGAGCATTTAGGAGAATGTGTCCTACCCTAAGTACTGGGTACTTAGGAATCTCATTGCCTGAAGACCAATTTGAGATTGGGAGATGAGCACAGATGGAAGAGAGACACATCCCAGGATGTTCCGGTGCCTGGTTCCCTCTTCTCACCCTCTGTACCTGATCCAGCTCCTCCTAGGTCTAGAGTGTTCTCAGGAGTTTAGCTCAGATCCAGCATACCTGGGATTACTTCACCAGTTGAGGACCAGAATGGAATCACCGGGGGCCACCCGAGCCTTCATATGATCTATGCACATCACCAAATTGAGGATTTGGCCTTGAGCAGTCTCTTTAGGAGATCGGAAATAAAACCAAAAACAAAAGGCTAAAAGGAACTGTTCCCCACAAAGCCCTAAGGTCAATCAATTCCCAGAATCCGAGTTCTTGATATTTTAAAATGAACCAGTAATGGAGGTAGCTATTCAAAACCTGAAGAAAGAAGCTGCAGGCCAACCTCTCCCCTTTCTACACCCACCTCTCTAACACAAAAATGCTCCCACTCCACAAGTAGGAATTGGCTGCCACAGGCAATATGCTAAAATCAACTGTTTATGTACATTTCTAGTAAACATGGCCCTCAGGCCCAAACTCAGATGTATAAGAAGCACACTTTCCATTTTTACAGTAAACTCAATTTTGTATTTGGAGTGCCTGTTTCATCGGCATGGATGAGGAAGCTGGAAACCTGACCTCACATAATTCATTGTTCCACAATGGTCCCTGGGATCCTAGGGTCCTCGAAGACCATGACCTAGAAGTGCAGGAACATCACTTGTTTGTTGTTGTTTTTGTTGCGGAACTGGGAATTGAACCCAGGGGCATTCTACCTCCAAGCTACACCCCCAGCCCTATTTTTTATTCTTTATTTTGAAACAGGGTCTCACTAAGTTGCAGAGGCCTCACTAAGTAGCTGAGGCTGGCGGCGAACCTGTGATCCTCCTATCTCACCCTCCCAAGTACTGGGATTACAAGCGTGTGCCACCACGCCCAGCTGGAACATCACTTGTTGATGAACCAGCTAACATGTCTGCAGGCTCTCAGCTAGTGGATGTTATTTTTCAGAGGTCTCTTCCTCTCAGCTGTGAGGTCCTCCTAGGTCCCCCTCAGAGTCCTTGAGAAGACGCAGGACATCTATGACTATGAGTGAAGAAGCTATGTAAGGTTATTTCTCATCCGTGCGTCTAAACACATCGACTCGGAGCACCCACCTCTGCCACGGAGAGGGTCTTACAAACTAGGAAATTGTCCTGTCTAGGCACTGTACCCAAGAAGCAAGAAACAGTTCTCCTGAACTTTCAGATGACTGAACCCACCTGAGGTTTAAGTGTCTTACTCACCCCTCCCCAAGCTAGTCCACGCCTCTTCCCAAGATTCTACCTGCATCTACCCTTTCTTCTTCAAATCTGACTCTTTCTCCTGCCAAGTCAATGAAGTCTTTAGCTAAATGAGGCATGGTAAATAGAGGGGAAAAAAAACTGTATTCTCTTTCACTTCGTCAGTGTCGTATGTGCATATCTTCATGTTTAAAGCTTTAAAACCACCAGGAATTTGGTTCTTTTGTTCTACTGTAACGATTTCCCTGAGGTATCTCTTAGTATTTCTTGGTTAAGTTAATATTCCCAAACTGTCATCCTACTTTCTGTAGGATGTCATCCTACATTCCTAATGACAGTACTTAGGAATAAGAATGACAGGAATAGGAATGACATGGCGAGAGTGCTGCCTCTCAGGCTGGGTGGCTCCAGCAACATGCACGCGGCCAGTGACCCTGACCCAGTCACCACGCACACTTCAGAGTTTCCCAGTTAAGGCCGCTGGGTCTTCTTGAAGTGCAGGTGAAGGAAGGTGCACAGTTCTGTTGAGCTTCTTTAGGAGCCCCATGCTGATGGCCTTATATCCATGAGTGTTCCTGATAATTAGATTGCCTATTTTTTAATGACCTGCATCTTCCCATAGCGGCCGGGTTACCGTACTCTAAGAGGCTAGGGTAAATCTCCTTAATTACAGAGCAATAAAGCTACAAAGGCTTGAGATACATTGTTTTCGATATATAAGAGGACAGCTTGCTAATAACACTCAAGCATAGGAACAAGTGGTAGAAATAAGTATAATGGATGCATTGTGAATATGCAATTCCTTTGGAATTACTAATCAATACTGTATTCGTCTGCCAGGGTGTTTGTAACAAAATACTACAGACTAGGGGACTTGCACAACAAAAATGTACTACTCACATTCTGAAGGCTGGAAGGCCAAGGTCAAGGTGTTAACAGGGCTGGTTTCTCCTGCAGCAGCACCTGCTTGCTACGTGCTGACACGGCCTTCTCTCTGGGGCACACAGAGCCAGTGTCTCCTCTTCTTATAAAGACACCATCCTATTGAATCAGGGCCCTATCCTTATGATCTTATTGACTTTTCTTTTTGGTACTTGGGATTGAATCCAGGGGCGTTCTACACCCCCAGCCCTTTTTATTTTTTTATTTTAAAACAGGGTCTCACTAAGTTGGTGAGGGTCTAGATAAATTGCCAAGACTGACCTCCAACCTCTGATCCTCTTGTCTCAGCCTCCCAAGTACTGGGATTATAGGCCTGCACCACCGCGCCTGGTTTCATTGACTCTTAATTGTGCCTTTGAAGGTCCTATCTCAAATATAGTTATATTGGAGATTAGAAATTCAACATATGAATGTGGAGAGAAGGAAAAAAGACCACAATTCATTCCATAGCAATTCTACTGTATAAACCAATCAGTGATTCTATGTGATAATACAAAATCTAAATAACATGATATTCCTGTTCTTACAATACAGCTTAAGAATAAAATTTTAAATTTTGTTTTCCTAGCCCAATGCTGATGATTTGAGTTGTTCCCCTTCATTACAATATGCACTCAGACTCAGCACCGAGTCAGATGCAACACTGACCCATAAATTCAACCTCAAAAGAATGGGACGGAGAGCTTTCTGCGAGGGATGTGGCCGTCTAATGGGAATTCACAAGGCGAGTGCTTCAGTGTGTGTCCAGATCAGAGCCAGGCACCTTCTCCTGTCTGCCAGTAACAGGCCTTCCTCTGACAAGGAGCAGCCCCTGCTGATTTTCCTCCAGCATCACTGGATCAGAACATCAGAAGCTCACGTTTGCCCCAACACCCATTCATCCTGAAGCCCATTTTACCACTCTCCTCAATAATGTTTGACAGTTAGCAGTCCTTCAACTGTATTTTACCCATGATAAAGGACAAAAGGCACAAGTAATTAGGAAAAATAGAAATGAAAGACTTAAAAGGAAAAAAAAGAAGCCCTCTCAGAAAAAAATAACATTGTAAAAGCCACACATGGTGGTCCATGCCTGTAATTCCAGTACTTGTGAGGCTGAGATAGGAGGATCACAAGTTCAAGGCCAGCCTCAGCAACATAGTGAGACTCTCAGCAACTTAGTGAGATTCTGTTTCAAAACAATTTTTTTTAAAAAAAAAGGGCTAGGGGTAGAGCTCAGAGGTAAAATGCTTCTGGGTTCAACCCCCAGTATTACAAAAGAGAGGAGGGGAGAGAGAGAGGGAGGAAGGGAGGAAGGGAGTGAGGAAAAAATAACATTTCTGTATTCAAAATGATAGGATTCCTTGTCTGGAAGAATTGAATGCACAGTGGATCTGGAAGATCACTAGATCTTGAAGGAATTTAAATAAACCTAAAGTTTATTAGTTTCTGCAATTTAGCTCCCTTTCCTTTTTTATCTAAAGGGTCCTAGTACAATGAAACCTAGAAAATTAAGGAAAAATAACTTCTTCCATGAAACAACTGACTACTGTTTCAATACTAATGCAACTACTTTTTCTAGTAAAGTCATTAATAGAATGTCCACGTTTTTCTGTAGATTTACTTTTTTTGTGAAATTTGACACTGTGGACATGTACACACACACACACACACACACACACACACACACTGTGAAGATACTTAAGGCAAGGATTAGTGAATCTATCTTTATATAGAATATGTTAATTTATAACTTCAGTACATAGTGAATTGCCAGACATTCTGGCAAAGTTAATATCTACTATGAGTTTCAACCCTAAGGCTAGTTGACCTCACCTTTCAAAATTAGGCACTTGCAATTTATTTCCTCTGTGGATAAAGAAGAAAGAAAAAAACAGCAAAAGTGTTATTGTTGTTATTCAGTTATATGTATTTTAATGATACCTCTAGAAATGTAATTATGATTTTTAGCTGTATTTAATCAATTGAAAGGAAACACTTTGGGAATACCAAAGGCAATGAAATGCAGAAGAAAATGTTCTAGATTGTAGAGAGAGAAAAATATACACACACAAAAGAGACTTGGAATGAATGTGAGTATCATTCTGTTATTGTTTTTAAAATATGGAAAGAAAAATGATTGACAGCCAGACATTAGTCTAGCATTATTCCTTGTGCACAAGCAAAAGAAAAATTCCCTTGCATGCCCACAAAAATGTGATATGACAATTCGAGCACTGTGAACTCTATGCTGAATTTGAGTTTCTACGTTTCAAGTTACCATTCCTGTGCAGGAAGAGACAATTTATAAATGGCAGATTTTCATCAGCCATTTACAACCTGCCTTTCTACCCGGAACTCACAGCACATGCAAAAGGGTGTGGCCACCAGTCCCATGAGAAAAGAAAGTAAAAATGTGGAGATTTTGAAGAAGTATGAGGCTCAGAACTTTAAACCAGGTGGGACCAGCTTCCCTGTATTGGGTCCTGATTTTTATTTTAAAAATAAAAATTTTTATTTTAAAAATAAAAAACAAGGAGGAAGACCGCCAAAGCTCTACATTAGGAAGGAAGGAAATCTCTTCTTCCTGCTAACACATTTGTGGCCCCATTCAAAATTTAAAATATAGCTCATGTACACTTAGCATAAAGAAAAACGTGATGTATTCTGAAAATTGGACCTATTGGAAAATGCATTTTAAATTCAAATGTAGAAGTCAATCGACCTGTCTTAGCATCTGTTGGGATGTTACCATGAGCAAACACTTGTGAAGCACTTTGGATGAATTTTGTTACTTCTTTTCTCAGTTACTGCCCCAATACTACAGGGTAGGTGGGCTCCTATTACTTCCTTACTACACCAGGAAAACAGAGGCAGACAGAGTCTGAGACCCTGTGTGAGTGGGAAGCGGGGCTGCATCTAAACTCAACTCCAGAGCCGGGCATTGTGTTGCACACCTGTAATCCCAGTACTTGGGAGGCTGAGAAGGAGGATCACAAGTTGAAGGCCAGCCTCAGCAATTTAGCCAGACCCTCAGCAACTTTAGTGAGACCCTGTTTCAAAATTAAAAAGTAAATAAATAAATAAAATGGGGCCGTGTGTGTAGCTCAAAGGTAGAAAGCCTCTGGGTTAAATCCCCAGTCCCACAAAATAAATAAATTAAAAACACTGACTCCAGAGCCCTCACTTCCTCTGTCATATTGCTACCTTGTCACGATGCCTGTCACCATTCCCACCCTCTCCCGTGACTAGGTATTATCTTGTTTGTTTTCTTTTGAAATGATTTTTTTTTCCTTATCGTTCATTATCTTGAGGTTAGAAAGATGCAAGCCCCTAGGTTTCAGGGGCACTCCTGGCAGCCTGGCAGGACTATAATTTACATTGCTCACAGAGCAACAAGTTTCCAAAGTTTTGGACTCAGTCCCTGGGCTGAGTGTGTCGTGAAATCACTCAGAGACCCTTGAAGAATACCCGGGAATTTCCACCTAGCTATACAGGATGGACACTTGTCCCCTCCCAGGAGTAAGCAAGGAACTCTTTCAGAGGAGACACCAACTGAAGAGGCTGAGGATAAGCCAGCTGTCTCCTGTCCCACAGCCCATTACACTGCCTGGAACTTTGTCCCTTTTGAATGTCTTTTCTTTGTGTGTGTGTGTGTGTGTGTGTGTGTGTGTGTGTTTGTGGTACTAGGGATTGAACCCAGGGACCTTCTACTCCTGAGCTACAGCCCCAGCCCTTTATTTATTTTTTATTTGGAAACAGGGTCTTGTTACGTTGCTGACAGCCTCACTAAGTTGCTGAGGCTATCCTCTTGTCTCAGCCTCCCAAGTACTAGGATTACAGGCGTGTACCACCACACCAGGCTTAAATGTCTTTTTCAAGAAATACAACAGAAAGAAAAGGAAGGGTGTGTCACAGTAATAATAGCTGTGCTTCCCTACATGAGTCGATGTCCATATCCTGCCAAATGGCAGCATTTCAGTGGTCTTCTTCGTTTTTCCAGTATTCCACATTTCTGACCTTCCATATACATAACTACTGAACCAACTGTGTTTCCACTTCTTGGTAAACCACAGACAATGGATAAACATCCCCTCTATACCTGTGGCTTACCACTGCAGAGAGTTCTGAAAAGGAACTCCAAGATCACAGCTGAGGATCTTAAAAATCTAAAAAGGAACTTGGGGTCATCATAATCAGGTCACTGACCCCCAACTGACTCCTTTCCAACCCTGCAAGGGAATTTTTCAGAACTCTCTTGGAAGAGGTGAGAAAATACAGCTTTACCCACATATCCTTGCCAGAGACACGAGGCTGCCTGTATGGAGTAAGCATCCAAGGACTCCCATGCTCTCGGGGAGCAAAGCCACCAGGCTTCTAGCTCCCAGAGGCCTGCCTGGATGCTCCTGGCCATGGATTCTTGCAGTTCATACAACATGCTCAGCCTCTGCGTGGTCCTTAACAGCTGTTTCTTGAAGCAGACAATTAAATTAATAAACCATTGACTTTCGTAGTCAAAATCCATGAACTCAAAATGGCCCGCTGGAAAAAACATTTCCTTGGTAACATGCCCACCTCTCTGTTATTTTTGTCCTTTTTTTCTCCCTGTCTAATCAAAAGCACCATTAACTAAATTCCCTGTATTTTCACACCATGCTACTGGTTTATCATATTACTTTGAAGGAGGGTAAATAATTGATTTGATCCATTACCTCTAATTCCTATGGTTCCATTAGATATGGTCTAAGTTTACACATAAACACTAGACCGATTACACTTTATACCCACATTCCCATGTAACCTAACCATGGTATCCTTTGAAAGAATTCAAATGATCGACTTAGGGGTGCAAAGAAAAATGGAGCAACAGAAGAGCTTACTGTAACGAGGTCCTTGACGGTGTACAAGTGCACATTTGAGTGTTTGAAATATTTTCCACAAAATAGCATCGACTTGCAGCAGCTGAACAACCTGCCTCTTCTTTGTAGTCTCTCAAAATTAGAGATTTTTAGTCTCTCGCTCCTTTGTTAGAGAAGTGGCTATTAATAGGTTTAAAGGGTAGCTATGGTGTTAAGTGGAGAGTGATCCAGGGGGAAAAATGTACCCCTGATGGCAGCAGGAAGAACAGGAGTGTTAACCTGATTTACAAACCTAGGTCAGAGCTCAGTCAACCCACATGCTTGATGACTATTATCCAAAATGCACCGGTAATGGGCTGAATATGGAGCTGCAAGTCCAGACTGCACCCCAGCTTCTTGAAGTTCAGTGTCTGCTCGATTTGTGGCTACTGTCTGGCTGCATCTGGACATGAATGGAGGTTTCAGTGCAAAGCTTCAGTCATTTAGTCAGAGCAATGGGAGATCAAGGACTCCAATTCTGACGCAGGTATAGAAGTTTGGTACAAGTGTAAGCAAAAGTTACCCTCCAAAATGCAAACAAAGAAAAAAAGGAACCTGCAAACAACCCAAATGTCCAATAACAAGAGGATAATTAATAAATGATGAGGTCACCATTTGATGGAATAATATATTCATTCAAAGTCCTTTGAATATCCAAAGATGCTGAAAATATTAAGGCATTGTAAAAGTGAAAGAGGCAGGATTCAAAATGACATATAGTTAGGATGCAAACTTTATAAAAAGAAAGAGTGTATGTGTGTGTGTGTGTGTGTGTGTGTGTGTGTGTGTGTGTGTAAAATTGAAAGAAGAGATACCAAAAATCTTGGAAGATACCTCTTCTGGAATTATAGGAATTTTCTATTCTTCTTTATGTCTTTTCCAAGTTTTCTGCAGTGACTGTATCTGATATAAATCTTATTTCTTTCCTGGCTTGTCCCAATACTAGTCTGTTTCCCAGAGATTTCTCAGGCAATCCTGATACCTCTTTATCTCTCACAATGCCAGTAGATTTTTCTTTCCAAGTTATAAATGCGATGTTATCATCTTTTTAAAATTTTTTTTCAGCAATATACCATTTCCTAAAAAAAAAAAAAGAGTCCAGACTCCCTTGAGGACCCTGATAAAATATTCCCAGCCTCCAGCTGGCCTTCCCTTTGTAGCTTCCCCTCCCCCTCCAGCCAACCTTCTGCTTGCAAGCCCATCTCCGTCCACACATCAGCCACTGTGAACTTGAACTATGGGTTCTTTCCTTACTGGATTTCCCCTGGCCAAATATCCTGCCCCAGATTGCTACCTGTCAAACTCCTACTCCTCTTTCAAGAATTACATTATTTAACCAATCTGCTTCTCAGCCTGAAGAATAGGTATACTATTAATATTTACCTTGTGGAATGGTCGAGGAGACTTACTGTAAGAAGCACTTGAAACAGCAGCAATTGTTCACACACAGCAAATGCTTCATAAGTGTTAGCCTGAACTTGAAATGTCCTGCGGTCACCCTGCAGCTTCCTCTAGTTCCCTCAACCTCATCTGTGTGCCGACTACCTAGGATGGACACGCAACTCAGTGATAGCCGTCCCCCCGCACTGCACCTGTGAGAGTGTCTCCTCGTGCCTGTCTTCTCTGCAAGACCGTGAACACATCCAGGTCAGGGACTAATTGCTTTGGCCTGTGCTGTTCCTGCTTCTGGCGCATAATTGGTCCTCAGGAATCCTTACCAAATTGAAGGGCTTGAAATGAAACAGCTGTAAATATTGGCTGCTGATTCAAGAAACCAAATACAATTAGACATTTTATCATGGATCAGATAACATTAAATAATGCATTAATTTCATTAGGGCTGATAATGCTGTTCTGATGCTGGTTATGTTTTGTTTCTTAAGTCCTTATCTGGTCTCTGGAGAATTTATTGGTGAAATTTCCATAGTATCTAGGATTTGCTTTAAAATATTTCAGCAAAAAAAAAAAAAAAATCCGAAATAAAGTGGGCAGTTGGTAGAGTTAGTAGGGGAAATTCACAAAGCAATGCTTATTGTTGAAGGTGGATGAGGGGTCCCTGTTCTTATCATACTTTTCTCTCTGCTATTGTGAATGTTTGAAAATTTCCATAGTGAAAGTTAACCAAACATGCTAGCAACAAATGAACCAGAGGTTTCCATAACAACACTGAATGAAATCTCAAAATGTCCCTGAGTATTTTCACAAGAGGAAATCTACAGAGAAAGTCTTTTGATAAGCAGGTGAGTACCTACCCTGTAAGGAAGACCCTGTTCACGTGCTTAGGTGAGCTACAAAGGCCCAGCCTGACTTGAATTTGGCAACACACTACACTGTCTTTAGAAACCTGCTTCAGCTGCAAAATGGAAACCAGAGAACTCACCTTTCAGGGTAACCAAAAACAATAAATAATTAATGGCAATAAGCACGCTGCTAATATAAATGCAAATGACGATCCTTCTGCCTGCTCAATTTACATGCAAATGTCTTTTTTTAATCTATCAATAGTGGAAAATCAATAGTGTTGGTGATGGGAAAGCGATTTCCAAAGCTTTTTTTGAATGTTCAAAAAAAAAAGTCAGTAAAGCAGTTTTAATGTTTCCCCAAACCCCTGAGGCCTGAGGCTGGGCACAGGAATTGGAATCTCCAAGTAGATGCTGATTCACTGTGTGACCTCAGGCAGTGCATCTGCGTCCTTGTTTCCCTGGAAAGGGAATGAAGAATGTCCAGGGGCAGCGATATCCAGAGCTCATCTAGCCCTGAGAATATGGGGGGACATCCAGTGCTAAGGGGCTTCCAGGGCAAGGATTCTACAGTCTCCATTTAGAGCTTTGGTTACTGTCTCATAGTCCAAAGTTCTTATGCTCCCCAGTCCCCTCTGGCTCCAAGCAAAAGCCTGTTTTCTTTGTCCTGGGGCAATAGACAATAGCCAATAGCTATCTACCAAAAGGGCCTTCTCTGTGGATTCATCCATTTATATCACTTCATAGAAACAAAAAAGGTCAGGTCAGGATACATTCTGCCTGGTGGCAGCTTGATACTGAAACTAGAATTCTGAAGCATTAACTGTGCAGTGCGTTGAGAGATAAGCAATGTCTTTCTTGCATGGTGAGTACAAAGTGGCTATTCTAGCTTTCCTGGCATTGAATGTTGCAGAGTGCTAGGCACCCCCTAACACCAGTAAAAGCCATAATCCTCTTCGAAGGCACTCCTCACTTGACCAACACGTTAGAACTCGAGATGCCCCCACCACCGAAGGGCAGGAAGAGTCTTTGTTCTTGAGGAGAAATAATATTATATTCTGATTTAAGAAAAAAATACACATACATATATACACAAATATATGAACTGATAGAGAAGCTTTCAAATTCATTATTGGAAATGAAGACAATTTTCTATGAAATCTGGTATCGAGTACCAAATAATTCAATCTATACCATAAAATGAAGTTTCTGTTTATAACCCCATCCTCTGAAACTGATGATGTGAGCTTTACCAAGTGTGGAGAGTATGATTGTACCTAAAACTAGCAGTGTACCTCAACAGGGATCAGTGGCCTGCGACAGCGGATAAAATAAAAGGCCAGCTCATCCTCCAATCAGAAAGGTGTATTTGGACTGGCCTGTCTTAAATAGAAACAATATGGCACTCACAAAACCCACTGAGAGGAGCCCAATCAAGGGGCTACTTGAAAGAGATGTAACTCTACTAGAGCAGTCAAAATGCCATACAAGGAGTAGAGCCGCGGGATCACCCTTTGGAAGTGGCTGCCATCTGTGCCAGGGTAGAGAGAGAGAGAGAAAAAGAGCGAGCAATGCCCATGTGAAATCCCACCACCCCCTCAATCAGCAAAAAGTGAGCAAGAAAATCCTTCAAACTATACCCATGAGCTGCAGCTTGTCAAATTGGTCATTCTCGATAGTTTCTGAGCTGCACCTGGGGAGGTGGGGTGAGTCAAGGTGACCTTCATTCTCAGGGTTAGAGTGTCTACCTCTTTGTAAACTGTGCGCCCTGTATGCCTGCCTTGCCTCCTCCTGGTCCTAACTCTATGCTGCAGGGTATATTTACTTAATCATGGCTGATTGTTCTCCAAAATGCTCTCTGGACGGCTAGTAGCACATATGAATAAAATATTCCTTAGACTGTTATCCCAGGGCTCTATGGGATGGAACAAATTCGGGACCTAAGATGGCAAGTTCTCCCTCAGACAGCAGAGGCATGGTGGAACCTCCCATCCAAAGATCCAACTTCAGACTCCTTAAATGTGACTTTGGGGTAGCAGGCTATTGGAAGTTTTCTGACTTCCCTTATCATCTCTGGACAGGGTCAGGAGAAGAGCCTGAGATAGTGTCAGCTCCCACCGAGGTAGGACATTTCCACAAAGCCCTGGTTCCAGCTCATGGAGCGTGCGGTTAATCATTTAGATCTCAGCCTGCAGCCAGCATCCCTGGCAGTCATCCTTCTACCTCACTTGCACAATATAACCATCGAGGCCACATCCAGATTATCAGGGAGAAGAGCCCAGGCGCTGGCCACGTCAAAGCTCCCCAGGAGATTCTAGAGCACAGCCAAAATTGACAACACTGATCACAATGATTGAGATTATACCAATCGCCACATTTCCCTGATGGCCAGACCCCCTAGCCAGAACACCAGGTGATGTCCATGTGGCCTTGATGCCTTCAAACTCATTACCTGCTCACACTCTCCTCCATAGTTGGAATTATTAGACTTAATTAGAATGGACTAGTCACCACCCCCACATAAGCGTGCACACATGCAGACACACACACACACATACACACACACACACACACACACACACACACACACACACCGCT
>PVJS01043737.1:0-16949 GCA_004027185.1 Glis glis | reverse complement strand
GCCTCTCCCACGTGGCAGTAATTCAGCATATTAATGGCAAAGATGGCGCTGGCGAATTCCTCAGGGGGAGGTCCCGCAGGTAGTCCCGGAGGTAGCCTCAGGAGGGCTGTGATAGGTAGTTACCTCCTTCCGTACTCACAGACGACAGGCGCCTCTACCTATGATAGATCCCAGGAGAGCGTGGTGCCACACCCTACTACTTGCGAACTTCCTGTACTGCCTCTACTATAAAAGAGAGATGTGCTCTCTAATAAACGAGTTTTTGCAAGACATGGCTCCCGGTTGGAGGTATGGTTATTTGTCCAACCGTCCGGCTTCTGCCCCCCCTCCCCCCCCCGTCAGCTTCGCATCCCTCTCTCTCTCTGGCTGGCCCCGAGAGACCGATGGATGCCCCCGACATTTTTCTTTCTTTTTTTTTGCGGTACTGGGGGCATTCTACCTTCAAGCTACACCCCCAGCCCTATTTTATTTATTTTATTTTGAAACAGGGTCTCACTAGGTTGATGAGAGTTTTATTACTTGCTGAGGCTATCCTCGAACCTGCAATCCTCCTGTCTCAGCCTCCCAAGTACTGGGATTACAAGTGTGTGCCACCATGCCTGGCTATGATTTCTTTTCTTACTCAGATCTTGGTTGATCTGTGGCAGACACAGAGACATCTGGGTCAGATCCTCCAGGTTCCCCAGCAAATGAGAGCAGGGAACTAAAAATGATCACGTCATTTCAACCCAACAAGGGACATTCTTGCAGGCAGTTCCACCTTTGGGAACCCTGATGGTTGGTGGAGAAATCTCTGGGTTGAGGTTCAGCTTCTTGCTCTACTTTATCTTGTTTTCCCTCTGATAAACACCTTGCATCTCAAAATTCATTTCAGTATCTCTTTCTGGCGAACCCCACATGGAGCACCGTCTTTTACACAAACAACAGATAAGTAAATAAGACTCCCACACTCAGCCTTATTAGTCTGGTTCTAGGTAATTTGTTGCCAGAGTTGAATTGAGAGGGATAATTGTTTGCATAGAACTTAGGGGAAGAGGTGAGGAAGGTCTTACTGAATGATGATGATGATGATGGTGATGGTGATGGTGATGGTGATGATGATGATGATGGTGGTGGTGGCAGCTCTTACTATGTGATAGACAGTTCTATAACAACACTATGAGAGAAGAACTATTATTCCCAGTTGAAAACTTAGAAAACCAAATGACAGATTCACAAATGTGTCCCTCATTTAATCAATGTCAGAGCCAGGATTCATACCCAGTTATGATGACCCATTACTTACTTTTATCCTTTACAATGCATGCTCCATGAAGGTAAGGACTTTTGTCACTTGTGTTTACCACCAAAGCCACCAGAGCTGGAACACTGATTTGTATACAGTTGGAGCTTAGTAAATATTTATTGAATAAATGACCATTAAGACTTCTGGTTAAATTCAGAAAATTTTGCTTTGAAAGTAGGGAGTATTTCATTTTTTTTCCTTTTTAATGGCCCAATATTATATAACACTATGTTTTGTATACTATAAATGCCCGATTGAAGTTTGTTTAATTAAAGGAAATAAAATACTACTTTCTGTTGACGGAGGTCAATATTTAAACAGTCCATTTGTACTTGCCGACTTAGTCTTGGCAAATTAATCTCTCGGGGCTTCAGGACCTATGCATTGGTAGAGCCTACATTTATTAGACTCCCTTTATGGCAGCCTCCTGGGGCAGAGTAACTTTCCCTGTTCAGGGCATAACTCCCAGAAAACACAGTTTGATGTCTCTATGTTTACTCAGGGCCCCCGGAACAAGATGAAGGGACCAGGGGGAGTCACTTAACTCAAGCTGCACTAATGAGCTACTCTATCCTGAGAATCTAACATTGGACAAAGAGATATCAAATGTGAGAGTCTTTGAGTCTGAGTCATCTTAAATGGAAAATAGTGATTAGAAATGATAGGAAATCTTGAAGCTGATGTTCTTGAAATCTCTTTGTTTCCTACCCCAGCAGAGGTTATATTACCACTGGGAGATACCACAATATTCTGCCAGTAAATATGCTGTTGGATCACCAGTGTTGGTTTCTGTAACTGGCAGCACAAGAAACCAACACAAATACTGTGCGACTCAGGGGCATCCATGCTCATTTAACTATGAGATAAGCATAAAGGACCAGATAAGTTCACCTGGTCAGGTAAAATGAGAAGTGCCTGGGATTAGTGGAGAAGTTCATAAGACCTGAGGCGAAGGTGGGAAGAGGTGGTGGTTATTTGGGATCTTATTTATAATTTCAACTGGTTAATAACAGTTCAGATTCAGGAAAAGGCCAAGTGCCTTATATTGCCATGGGCTCATAGGTATGCTTGATAGTATTTTTAAAGTCCCACTGAACTGTTTTCCTTTTGTTTTCTATTCTAAAAAGATCATTAAAGTGCTCTCTCTCCCTCTCCCTTTCCCTCTCCCTCTCCCTCTCTGTCTCCCCCTCTCTCTCTCATGCCATGTTGGCATTCCCAAGGAAGATTCATGATTGGATTATGTTCCTAGGCAATATAAATCAAACCTGATGGCAGGGATATTTTGACGGCTTGAAGTAAGTAAAAAATAAATTAGGAAACAAGAAGGCCTGGAGTACAAAGACATAAATTTAAAATTTAAATCTCAAAAGATGAAAAACTGCAAAAAGCCATTTTGAAAACCTGGCTTTGACTCTTTCAAATGAGTCAAATGGAGAGTGAGGGGAATAGGGAGAGTGTGAATGAATTTTGTTTACATGTAAGTCCTTAACAACTCTTGGGGAGAAAGTCCACAAGTTTTAAGTAATACTGCAAGGTTCTTTTGAAAGGTAATATTACAACCTCAAGAGAAATCACTTAGAATTCTTCAAAAACATTTAAATAATGAAAGGGATGACTTGTGGCATGCAAAAAGAGAAATTTATAATGAATGAATGCAGGCATCCGACTAAGCAAAGCTGCAACAGATTTATATTCACTGGTCTTACTTTTCTCTTATCATCTACCTTCGTTTCTTCATGAGGCTAAGTGCATGCGTATGATTCAGAATTTCCATCGGTTATTGAAGCTAATGAAAACAAATGCCCATTAGAATAGTATAGAAGAAAAGAAATTGGTGGCTTTGGGCTCAAATAGACTTTGAATTTGAGTCTCACTCTTAACTAGCTGTATGATTGTGTGTGTGTGTGTGTGTGTGTGTGTGTGTGTGTGTTACTAGGGTTGGAACCCAGGGCCATCCTGCCTCTGAGCTATATCCCCAGCCCTATTTTATTTTTTATTTTGAAATACAGTCTCACTAAGTTGCAGAGGGCCTCACTAAGTTGATGAGGATGGCGGCAAACCTGCGATCCTCCTGTCTCAGTCTCCCAAGTACTAGGATTATAGGCTTGCACCACCATGCCTGGCTTAGTTGTGAGATCTTGAGAAAGTTGTTTGGTATCTGCATCTCAAATGTTCCCAACTGAGAAGATTTGGCAAACGTAAAGTGAGACATGTGCCTAAACCAAATGCCACCATGCCCAGTTCATAGAGGATGTCTGGTCATTATAGATTATTAGTAGATATCCTTTTTTTCCCTCCGAAACCCAACTTAACAAAGCAAGATTTTGTTTATGTAAATTTGCCCTAGTTTAGAGAGAAACAGCTCCCTTTTGACAGAGATAAGAGGATGATTACAAAGTCCTACTCAACTAATAAAAAGGGTTTGTTTTTTATCGACAGAGGTTTCATTCTACCAGATGTTATCCAAGGTTTCCAAGTGATGAGATGTTTCCATGCCCAGTGTGCACCCATCACTCTTCCTCACATCTCTTCTTAGGAAGCGAGGTAGTGTGTGATCACGTTGTATGCCATGTAAATCAGAATCGGAGATGACCTACATTCAGAGTGCTTTAGGTTTAGGAAATCTGAATAAATTTTGAATGAATGTTTTTTCAATAAACCTTAATTATTTGGCTCTCCAAACTTTATTTCTAGTCGCTTTTCATCTTCCCCTCTTTCTGAAGTCAACATAATGTGAATATAAAAACGTTTTCTTTTTTTTTTTTTTGCAGTACTGGGGATTGAACCCAGGGGCATTCTACCTCTGAGCTACACTCCTAGCCCTATTTTTTTATTCTTTATTTTGAAACAGGGTCTCACTAAGTTGTGGAGGGCCTCACTAAGTGGCTGAGGCTGATTGCGAACCTGGATCCTCTGGTTTCAGCAGCAGGGTCAAGTCTTATGTCAAAGAGGGGCATAAAGTAACAAAGGCAGAGCTGACTTCCAAATGTGTGAGCGTCACAGTTAGGGCTGGTTGATCCTCAGTGGGTGAAGGCGATTCGGGTGGAGGTGGGTAGGGAGGAGGATTGGATTGTGCCTTAGGATGTCTGGACTGCTATAACAAAACCCATAAAGTGGGTAGCTTGCACACACAGACATTTCTTTCTCAGACTTGGAGGCTGGGAAGTCTAAGACCAAGTCGCCAGCAAATTTGGTGTTGATTGAGGACCCATTTTTTTTTTTGATACATAGATGGATCCTTTTATCTGTGACCTATGGTGGAAATGGGCAAACGAGCTCCTTAGAGCCACTTTTATCAAAATATTAATTTAATTCACGGAGGCTATGCCCTCTTATTTAATCATTTTTCAAATTCCCCCTTATTAACACTATCACCTTGGAAGTAAAAATGTCAACAAATGATTTTTTTTTTTTTTTTGCGGTACCGGGGATTGAACGCAAGGGCGTTCTACCTCCGTGCTACGCCCCCAGCCCTATTTTTTTATACTTTATTTTGAAACCGGGTCTCAAGAAGTTGCGGAGGGCCTCCCTAAGGAGAGAGAGAGAGAGAGAGAGAGAGAGAGAGAGAGAGCTGAGGCTGGCCGCGAACCCGGATCCTCTGGTCTCCGCCTCCCAAAGTACTGGGATTACAAGCGTGCGCCACCACGCCCGGCAACAAATGAATTTTGAGGGGACAACATATAGACCATAGCTGTTTGATTTCTATAAAAGTTTTTTTTTTTCTTCTTTACAAGGCAAGATGTCTAAATATTTCAAATGACGCTATAAGATTTCTCTGAAAGGTGTTGGTGCTGATGGCTGTGTGGGCTCCTTCATGGTTTTCTCCTGTGTTGAGGACATTTCAAGATCCACTGAGAGGCTCCTCCATAGGGGTCATGAGTTCAGTGAATGAGAAGCCACTGCAGAAACTCAACCCTGTTGGCCAGAAATTCCAGGTCAGGAGTTGCTAGAAAAGTTCCCAAATCTGCCCCTTATAGGTAAAATGATAGTTTAAAATAAACTAGTTTTAATCAAAAGGGGATGAAGTGTCAATAAGCTTATATATCTTTTATAATGTGCATACTTATTATAAAAAATTCTAGGAATTTTAAAAGCAGGATGAATACGAACCCTTGTAAGCCTGACACTCAAAGATAGCCACTAGTTTCAAAACGAACGCACCGAGTGTTATGTGCGCTTATGTTCTTGTTACTCTATGTCTCATTATGATGTATAATGATAACGCACCAATTAAAGTATCCTAAAAACATGATTGTGAATTTCTTCCCAGAAAATTTCAAAGGTGTCCCAAACTGCTGTCCCAGAGATGGCGGGATGGGGAACACCGAGAATTTTTTTTTTGTGTGGTACTGGGGATTGAACCCAGGGGCATTCTACCTCCGGGCTATACCCCCAGCCCTATTTTTTATTCTTTATTTTGAAACAGGGTCTCACTAAGTTGTGGAGGGCCTCACTAAGTAGCTGAGGCTGGCCGGGAACCTGCGATCCTCTTGTCTCAGCCTCCCAAGTACTGGGATTACAAATGTGCGCCACCACGCCCAGCTCAACACTGAGAATTTTGAAGTTCACCCCTCTACTTGGGCTCTGTGAGAATAACAATCAGGGATTGGGTGATGCGGTCACATGAGGACACTGGGACCGGTCATAGGTTGCAGGGATTTGGCTCATTTTCTCCCATGTAATCCTGGGTCACGCTGATTTGTCATCTGGACCTGGAGTGATGAGTGACACTCATTTCCTTGCCTCCTACCTTATGGCTCTTGTCTCTTAAGCACATGTGTGCCCTACTTGTCAGCTGCTTCCTGTCAGTTCTGTGCGAGGCTGCGGGAGCTTGCCAGTCCCCTGGGGGTTTGCTGGCTCACAGGTGGGCTGTATGAATCCTTGGATGAGTCTCTAGAGGGAGGGTATGATGGAACAGGGCACAGCTTAGTAGTTCCAGCGCTTCAGGAAATGTTTGCCAATTCCTTTCATTTAGGTTGGTTGCACTGATGTTTATTTCAGGATGTCCCAGGATTTTCCAAGCAGCTGGCCATAATTCCATGGGAACTGAGGTTTCCTAGGGAAAGACGCTTCCCTCTATGCCAGGGAAGATACTGAGATGGCATCTTATAATTATAGAAAAGATAGACCACTTGAAGTTACTGACAGGGCTGTGGCTAATGGTATAGCCTTCTCAGTAAATTAATCATGCTGGGTTGGGTGGGGGGAGCATGGGAGTATCCTCAAAGTATGCTGTTTCTTCTAAAGTTCTTGCTACAGATAAATTGTGAATAGACACACTAGAGCTCTCACACCTCTTCTCCTTGATTCAGAACCCTCTCAAGCGACGAACCCAGGCACGGAGTATCTGAAAGGAAGAATATGCTTCAAACAATGTGTGCATCCTTTTTCTTCATCCTGAATTGGCGCTCTAGAGAGTGGGACTCCTGCAGATCACAGAAGTCCTCCTGCAAGAATATGGTGACCGGCAATTTCACGTGAGCCCTTCTAAGTAAATAAGCCACACCACCAAAGGACAAGGCTGTGGGATGACTGGAAAGCAAGGGGGTGAGGCATGAATGAGCTCAAGGCTTGATCCCAACCTCCTCAAAGACCTTCAGTTCCCCAGACTCCACTATCTGTTTTTGTTTCCTTCTACATCCATGTGGACATCTGATTGAGTTATCTGAACTCTCTAGGTATGGAAACTTCCTCTCCAACTAACCAGGATCTTCAGTTTTCTTTACCCTTTCGCAAGAAAGACAAAACCTGTAGCTTGTTTGTGATCTTATTTTCTAATGTGCTTACCTGTCCAAACCCCAAATCAGTAATGGCATGTTATTAGTGCCCTCCCTGGATGGAAGAGCATTAGGGAGAAAATCTGCACAACTACCAAGATCTGTGTCCAGAAATTCAGTCACTACTAGTCCATCCCATGCTGTTCTACTCGCATGCCTAACCCCTAGTGAGCTTCCAGATTTCTTCTTCTAGGAAGCCTTCTCAGTCCTCAGCCTCCTCTTTGACGTCGTGCACCCATTGTCTTCAGTACTTTCTGCATGGGGGCATATTTTTCCTAATGTAATGCAATTAACTGTTTCCATATCCTAATTCCCCACTCATCTACAGTGTCTGTGAGGACAGGGGCCACATGAAGATATTTCTAATGCATTATGGCCCCCATGCAATGCCTGGTGCTCAGAAGCACTGATCAGCATTTGTGAAACAAATGAGTTAATAACATTAAATGCTATTACATTAAAAGAACATACTGTTTAATCTTCCTCTCAGTGATATTCTTAATAGTTACTTCAAATATTTCTTTTTCCTACAACGAACTTTAAATATGAAAATATGATAGTACTATTCTTTTTTGAAAAAAGAGGGAGTGATATTTAAGCTACATTTTTTTTTTTGCTTTTTGTAAATTCAAGGAATATTTACAGTGATTTGGGGGGGGTTATTGGGGATTGAACTCAGAGACATTCTGCCTCCAAGATATACCCCAGCCCCATTTTATTTTTTACTTTGAAACAGGGTCTCACTAACTTGCTGAGGCTGGCCTCAAATCTGTGATTCTCCTGTCTCAACCTGCCAAATACTGGGATTACAGGATTAAACCTGGATTATAGTCTATAATTTATAAGGTTTGTGGTAATATTCCAGAACATACAGAAGGAAATGTTGGTATTATTCTTTTTACCATGTCCAGAGGGGGATGGAGAACGTCAGATGCTGAAGTTGGTATTCCTGTCCTTTGCAATGATAATATTAACTTGACAAATATATGCTGAGTAAACGTTTGGTTGTAGACTCATTATTTGGTAAAATGAAGAATGAATGGGCAAGTGATAAGTGTGTCAAAGGGGAATTGGAATTTTCTTGAATGTCTAAATCTTGTCAGTGACTTGGCAAAGAACCTCATGTTCTTCTAATCTCACCTCTTTATTTTCTTTCCTTTATCTGGAAAAAATTATTCCTCATAGTTATAGCTCCATGCGAGAGGTTTGCTACTGAGTGTGTGATTAACCAAACCAAATCAAGTATGTTTGGATGTGAGATAGAAATGCACACTAAACTGGACCAAGGATTTCAGATTTCTTTTTTGAAATTCAGGGATTTGAGCAATAAATATGGACTAGAAAATTTCAACTTTGGGCAAATAAGTTGATGTACTTTTCTCAAGCAGTATAACTTCGGTATCACCTGAAATGTAAAAGTGAACATTGTAAAACTTAGACAAGCATAAGTGTAAATATTTATGACTTTGGCAATGGTTTCCTACATATGATACACAAAATGAAGGCAATAAAATAAAAATGAATAAGTTGGACTTCATTAACATTCAAAATGTTATGCATTGAAGGACACTCAATATAGTAAAAAACCAGACCACAGAATGGGGAAGAAGTATTTGCAAATAATAAACCTGGTTAGGGTCTAGTATCCAGAACATATAATGAATTTGTACAATTGAATAACAAACATATTTTTAAACCCAATTGAGATGGGTAAGGGACATGAATAGATATTTCTCCACAGAAGATATACAAATGATAATAATGACATGAAAAGATGCTCAACATCATTAGTCACCAGGGAAATGCAAATCAAAACCACAATGAGATAACACTTCATACCCCCTGGGAAAGCTATCATAATAATAATTTTGAAAGAAGGAAAATAGCAAGCGTTGGTAAGGATGTAGAGAAATAGAAACCTTCATACGTCACTGGTAGGAACTTTAAAATGGCGCAGCCACTGTGGATAACAATTAGGTGGTTCCTAAAATGTTAAAAAACAATTCTTCTCTCATGTATACACTAAAGAGAATTGAAAACAGATGTTCCAACAAAACATGCTCATATCCATAATAGCATTATTCATAATAGTTGAAAAGTGGAATGAACTCAAATGACTATCAACTGGAGAACAAGCAAATGAATTCCATCCATACAGTGGAATATTATTCAGCTATTAAAGGAACAAAGTACTGATAGATGCCACAATATGATTGAATCCTAAAAACACTATTCAAAATGAAAGAAGCCAGACACAAAATTCACATAAGATTCAACTTATGGTCAGTGATTTCTTAATAGGTGCAGAATTTCTTTTGGGGATGATGAAAATATTCTGGAATTAGTGGTAATGGTTGTCAAACATTTGTGAATGGAACAGAAACCACTGAATTACATACTATAAAATGGTTAAAATAGTGAATTTTATATGAATTTTACCTCAATAAAAAGTTGACAGGAACACATTAAAGACGTTTCTTCAAAATAAAAAATAACATAATGGCTTAACAATGTCCTAAAATCATCTGGACTCTTTCTTCTTGAGTTATAGTCTCCTACAAAAATCTTTCATGTTTCCTCAGTAATGTGGCCTTTGCAGTAGAGACATAGAACATGTTGCTATAATTAACATGATTTCCTTGTGAAATTACATTTGTAAAACTATAGATACGTTTTTCAGCTGTCTTGTGTTCCTTCTAGATATTACACCCTCATCCTGCATTTATGCCAGGAAGCGCAATAATTTAATCAATATTATAGTTAAACAGTCCTACTGTTAAGTCTATATTTATACACTATGGCGTTGACAACTGGCTTTAAAGGAGCCTGGAGTTTAATAGTTTTGCGCATCATTTACAGTTCCCCTGCACAGCTGACATGATTGATTAGCACCACAATTAGAAATTATGTCCTCTACAGAATCCATCTTGTATTGGGAGAATTGATTGTATTTCCCTGGGGAGGTCAAGTCTCATAATGCAAATGTTAATTAATTTTTTATATTAAAAGCCAAATACGAAGATTGAATCACTTTTATTAGGAACTTCTTTTAATGAATCCCCTGCCCTTTGAACCTATGCAGTTTATCTTTGGACACATGCATTCAATTAAAGAACAAAAACAATTGATTGTAGGAGCCCCCACGTGGAGTCTTCTTACTAAATTATGCAGATGTGCAGTGATGGTCTCTCAGTGGCCGTTAAATTTAATCTCAGGCCCTTAGCAGTTTCTATTCCTCTCCCTTTTCTCCTTTTCATCTCTAGTTCCCTTTGAAAAAATAATTTGAAAAGTAAGCCAGGAAGTTAAAACAAATAGCATCATTTTACCTTTTACTCTAAAGAGAGGGAAATGGGATGTGTATATGCTGTTTGTTTCGAATACATGGTACTAGAAAAGCACCCTGTCAAAAATCACTATGGTGATAGAGATGATAGACCAGTTTGTAAATTAGAGAATTGCTAGGATATACCACATAGGCTTTTCTGGGTAGCCTAAGTTCATGACTCTAATGGAAGAGTCATGCATGTATTTTAGTAAGAATTTGACTGGCAATTTAAATTATGATGGAAGCAATAGTGGTTTGCAGCTGATTGGTCTTTGAAATGGTCAGTCCTTATCTGCAAGGCTTGTAGTTTTGAAACTCTGCTACGATCTAGCATTTCTGTAGTAAAGACTTTCTTGCTTAATCTGACGAGTGTATTTTGGTTACCATCTTATTTAAGACCAGATTTCTGGGATGAAGGGTATCTTATTCAATTCTTCCTAGTGTGGCAGCATTGCCATAGTTTATTTTCTTAATGTTCTTGTCTTTCAAAAAGTTATAGTAAGCCTGCAATTAGTTTAACAAATCTCATTAGGATTTCTCATCAAGTGAGAAATCGTTAAATGTACTCTACTAAAGAAAACGCGGCCCTCTCTGAAATCCACATCCCTTGAAGTGTTTTACTTCAGAGCCCAGTGCTAACAGGTTTGCACCATACAGGCCATTAGAAGAGATTCATTCCATCAAGGGACCATCTCTTATTCTGAAATTCTGAAGATGTGTGGTCTTTGGTTCACTTGTGTACATCGATGGCAATAAATATTTGGGGCTCTCGATTTTGGATTAATTATCTCTAGGCATTTTTCTTGGACTGCATTAATTACTCGTAGCTCATGGATCTTCCTCTCTGATATGTCCATGGCAGAGTCTAGCTGAAGCAAAATGACAGCGTGGGTGTGTCATCTTCAGGGTTATCCTTTCTACCTACCACAATCCTCTCTTCGGCATCTGTGCTACTTCTTATCTTGGTGCTTAATAGCTCTTGCTTCTTTCTGCCTCCCAGAGTTCTCCACTGCAGTGACCTACTCAGACACATCCATCCAAGCAGTATGTGGTTCTGGGGCACCAGGAGGTCTTCATCACCCAGCCCCTCCAATCTTGCAATGCCCCAAAGACGGGAAAAAAACCCAGTCTTCTAAAACATGGTAATGCAGAAAATCTACCTCATAAAATGTGAAATACAAATCAGGTTTTTTTTGTATAATTGCATATTTTTCACAAAAGGGAGACAATGATAGTAATTCTTTTCCTTTTCCTGTGGTTATGGAGAGCAAACCCAGGGCCTCGTGTATGCTGAGCAAGTGCTCTATTGCTGAGCTATATCTGTAGTTAACAGTATTAATGTTTAAAGATAGATCAATTTTCAGTCATCTCAAAGTATTTGGAGGACCTGGGGAATGGACAACAGCCAGAGGTCCTGGACAGTTTATTTACATAATAGAAACCTGGACATAAACTGAGGATGAGGTGACACACGCCTGTAATCCCAGTACTTGGGAAGCTGAGACAAGAGGATCATAGGTTTGAGGATAGCCTCAGCTAAATTTAGTGAGTCCATGTTTCAAAATAAAAAATAAAATAGGTCTGGGCTTGTAGCTCAGAGGTAGAATGCCCCTGGGTTCAATCCCAGTATAAAAACGAAACAAAACAAAAAACCACAGAGAAACAAACAAAAAAACTCTAGGTATTGACACAGAGGAGAGGTGTAAGAGATAAGACAGCCTCTAAGATCCAGGTTTATGAGAATGTAGGGGAGCTTGGAGGTGTGGAGTTGAGGGGGGCACTGGGGTACCTGTGAGTGAAATGGAGAATGGGGGAGATGGGGATGAGGATTTTTAAGTTTTGTTTTACATTATAAATGTGCTTTTCCCGTGATGGTTTAACAAGACATTGGAGTAGGTTAAATGCTATTTAATTATTTTGGGTGCTGAATTGAAGTATCTTTGGTACCCAAAGTTGAGCTGGTACCACAGATAATTCCATTTTACTTGTTACACGGTTGTGAGAAGGAACACCCTCTTGGGTGAGATTGCTTCCTTTCTGGGCTTGTTTTAGTCCATGCTTCTGCCTAACCCAAGTATTCTCCTCTTAAGTTCTGAAACTTCTAGTGAGTTTCAAATCCTTTCCCCTTGATCAAAGTTATCTTTTACTTTTTTTTGAGAATCTACTTTCTGATGCCTGTTAGAATCATATGGATTATAGGTTGTAATCTAGTTGACAAATTTTCTACCTGATTTGAGTTTCTAGAAAATATGACCCTATTCTAGGGACAGTGTCCAATTCCAGGTATCATGATAGGTTATTGACACAATTTCCCCTGACCATCAAAATACAGCAAATGGGAAGCCACTTCTATTTAGTATATTTGCTTCTGCCTGTGTTTCCTATTCTTTACTGAATTTTTTTTCTTTTGGATTTAGTAATTAGAGATGCCATTAAATCAAAGTCAAAGAAAGAATCAAACATATGGCAAAAGTGTTTGCTAAACATGACATTTTGCTAAGCATTGGGATTAGAGTGGAATGCAAAAAAAGACAGGGCTCTATCCTCAAGGAATTTGCTATAATAACTAAATTTGCAAGTAATAACTAAATAACCACACATGTAAATGTATATTCATGTACTATGTCAAGTGATGTGAAGGACAGAGAATCGATGTTATGAGAAAATATAACAGGAGACTTTTCTGAGGGTTGAACCAAGGGAGACTTCCCTAAGGAAATAACAATAAAGACATTATTTGTAGGCATTCAGTGGGCAAAGGGATGAAGAAAGAGTGGCCCAGTTGGCCATAAAATAAACATGTGCAAAGGTACTGAGGCAGGTCAGAACGTAGAGCATTTGTTTAAGAAGCAGAGGAAAGCCATTGTGGCTGAAAGACTAAGAAGGAGGTAGAGAGGATGCAATTTGAACCTGAAGAGGCAGAGAGTGAAAAATCACATTGGGTTTTGTGGATTCTATTAAAGATTTTTAATTAAGAGTTATGGAAAACCATAGAGATGTTTAAAGCAGGAAACAACAGGATCAAATTTGCTTTAAGAACATCAAGTGGAGATGGATGAATGCTAGAAGATGAGTTGGGGACAATTGCTACTGTCCAGATAAAGTCTGACCGCGGTGTGGTCTGCTTTTGTAATGAGTATGACAGAATTAAGGAAAAGACGACAGTGTATGAGACATCAAAATTATATGACTGAATAGGAATTGAACATGGGAAAAAGGGAGTCAAAGATAACTCTCAGGTTCCTGGCTTCTGTAGCGGAATGGAAAGTGGGGCTATTCACCAAGGTGAATACAAAGGGAAAGATTAGATGGGGAGGAAGAGAAGGAAAGGATGGAGCGAGACCATAATGAGCGCTGTTGATCATGCTAGAGTTTGAACTGACTGTCTTTGAGATACCCAAGTGGAAATTACCGCATCTTTAAAGTGAGCCGGGTAATACTGTCTAACATCGTGGATCTGTGGGTTACAGGCAACGGCATATAGAAAGCACATTTCCTGTCACATCAAAGGCTCTCAGTGAAGGTGAGGAGACTGCTGGAGGATGACACTGTGTATACGTGTGCACATTGGAGCTTTCCTGCCGGTGTGTAAATAATTGAATTAATTCCTCTCCATTTATATTTAAATTCTCCAACACAAAGCTACTATTATACAGAGGATAGTTCTTGTGTTTCTTATTAACCTCTGAACTCTTAAGTAATTTAATTCCAAACACAAGATAGACAAGATAATATGTAGCCAACTTGTGTTATGCTATTTTATCTCTGCATTCATTTGAGCCTATAAGTTCACAAAGTCAGTGGAAAAAAATGGATCCGGGTTCTAAATAATTACAGTATTTTAACTTTAATTTAATTATGGTGCATTGAAGAGTAGACCTTTTAAAACTGTGTAGTGATTTGCCTCAGTGAGTTAGACTAATCAGTATACCTCATTATGCTCGGCACATAAAAGGAATATATGTCTCCCACTCTATAACACGTTCCTTAAGTGTGCTCCCACAGTGCCGTCAGAACCAAGGCCCCAGCCCTTGCAGAGCTCCTGGGTTTTCCTTTTAAAATAAAAGTCCTTAAGCGTTCTGCAGGGAAGAGCTGTGGGGAAAGAAAGTTGGCAAATCCAGAAACCAGCCTCCGTCTTGGTAGCCTCCAGGCAGCATCTCTGTAGGAACCACAAAGCATTGGTGACTTAATTTTTTTTCTGACAGGTGACATAAAGATGATGGATGGCGTCATCACTATCTATATGTGGATGGAAAAAGAATATTAGGAACCTCCAAATGAAAATAGCATTGCAGCTGATGTTGGATTGATGCTCCTTTGCACAAGTTCCACGTAAATGATTTCTACACGGAAGGGTGTTAGCTGTATTTCCTTTGCAAAGACCAAGATCGAATCAGTGCTGTGGGAAGAGTGATAAAGCATTAATCAGTTAAATTACAATCTTTTAAACTGAATAAAAAGGATTCTTTCCAAGGTACCAAAAAGACAGTTTTTCAACTAGTCCTCGAGTTCTTCATTTGAATCAACTAACTGTACAATCATGATGGGGAAGGAGATAGGTGTGTGGGGGGGAGGGGAGGACCCGAGGTATTGAGTGAGAAACTTAAAGAAGATTAATTAGTGTAGGTAATTGGGACAGTGAGAATGGTCATATAAATTTCATCTTTATTGACTTGACTTAACCATGGAGACAGAAGATGAAAGATTTGGGGGCAGTGAGAGCGCAGGCTATGATTTGAAAGATGGCGAGGCTGAGAAGACTTCAAGCCCAGGGTCCCAGCCCACCTACAAGATGGTGTGGACTAAGCCTGCAGTGTTTAACTGATGACGCACCAGAGCAACTGGGTCACGGGGATCACATAACAGCCCTATAATCCCTGGAATATTAAACAGCAATATGGCTCTATTTATTTACCAGTGAATGGCAGGAGATGGTTGGGAATCTGTGGTTTGGATAAAAACACACAGTTTCTTTTTCCTACCCTGCTTCTAATATACCACATCCATTAGACTTTGGTTTGAGCTTACCACTGCTGGAAACTTCCAAAGTTGATGTAGTGGAAAAAAGAATGCAGCTCATAGATTCACAGACGTGGGAGTGGGGGGAACAAGCCCAGACACTCCACAAAGAAGGCTCTCCAGCTTTTGCTGCTAGATTTTATACAAAGCCACCCCTGGAGGATTCTTCCTCTAACCAGGTCTTGGAAACATTTTTCAGAATTATGGGAACTGGCAATGGGAACGGATTTCATCTTTTCTCTTTTGCTTTCACCTGGATACTGTGGCCCAGTGGGCTTTCAGAATAACACACAGAGTTGAACAGGGCTTACTGGGAAAAACTGTATTTTCCCAGGACAAGATAAAGTTAGGACTCTCATATTTCAGTAAGAATATACTTAACAATGACTGGCACTCATTAATTCAATTTGCCTCAGTTTCCAAAGCTTCATCCCCCCGGGGCTTCTTCCTAGCTGTGTCCTCAAGTGAGGTGGACACGTGTCTGTAGACCGCAGCACCCTCTCAACTCTCTTGGGTCCCCGTTCATTCTCTCGATCGATGAGAATCCAAATTCCTTTCTCTCTGGGTTCCCCGGCATTTTCTCTTGTTTCAACTGTATTGTCTTTTAAGCAGTTCTGACTTTCCATGGACGGTGTTTCTCCTCAGTGTGCTTCCCTGAGTGTCTCGCTGTCTTTGGACATTTTCTCTCAATCCGGAGCCTTTCCCTGCACAGATGGTCTCCGACTTACAATGGCTCCACGTGTGGGTCTTCACCTTTGTGACCCTGTGAAAGCAATGGATTGCATTTCATAGAAACCATACATCGAAGTCTGATCTTTTTCCCGGGCAGGCAGTATGGGGTCTGATACACCCTTCCAGTGCAGGACAGCGGCAGAGCTGTAGCTCCCTGTGAGCTAGGCAGACTCAAGGGCAAAAGACTAACACCCTACCGTGTACAGCTATCCAATAAATTATAGGAGATAGTCATCGCCATTTCGTGTGTGTGTGTGTGTGTGTGTATGTGTGTTACTGAGGGTTGAACCCAGGGGCATTCTACCTCTGAGCCACACCCTTAGACCCATTTTATTTTTTTATTTTGAAGCAGGATCTCACTAAGTTATTGAGGCTCTTGCTAAGTTGCCAAGGCTGGCCTCAAACCTGTGATCCTCCAGTCTCAGCCTCCCAAGTACTGGGATTACAGGCATGTACCACCATGACTGGTTTCAATAACACTTCTTTATAAAATAAGCTTTGTGTTGGATGATTTTGCCGAACCCCAGCCTAATGTGTGTTCTGAGCCCATTTAAGGTAGACTAGGCTCAGCTACGACATTTGGTTAGGTGGACTAAATGCATTTTCAACATATTTGCACCTCACTGTGGATGTTTTGGGCCTCATGGTAGGTAGAGGGACAGCGGTGGTTGAGTCTTTTCTTGCTGCCTCTTGCTGAGTCTATTGACCATTTAAAAGACTCCTTTCGGTTGTTCTTACATCCTTTCAAAGTAGATCAGATCTTATTGCTGTGTCTGTAAACAGTTTCCTCTTGTGTTTTCAGTCTTCACCA
>PVJS01043736.1:0-16949 GCA_004027185.1 Glis glis | reverse complement strand
GCTCTCCGCAACTTCGTGAGACCCGGTTTCAAAATAAAGTATAAAAAATAGGGCCGGGGGTGTAGTGCGGTGGTAGAACGCCCCTGGGTTCAATCCCCAGTACCACACACACACAAAAAAAGATATGGCTGGGGTATAGCTCGGAGGTAGAATGCTTCTGGGTTCAATCCCCAGTACTGCAAAAAAAAAAAAAAAAAAAAAAAATTTGAAGTCTAGTAACTTGGTGAGGCCCTGTTTCCAAATAAAAAATAAAATAGGGCTGGGGGTATAGCTCAGAGGTAGAATGCTCCTGGGTTCAGCCAGGTGTGGTGGAGCATACTTGTAATCCCAGTAATTGGGAGACTGAGATAGGAGGATTGTGGGTTTGTGGCCAGCCTCAGCTACTTAGTAAGGCCCTCCACAACTAAGTGAGACCCTGTTTCAAAATAAAGAATAAAAAAAATCGGGCTGGGGGTGTAGTTTGGAGGTAGAATACCCCTGGGTTCAATCCTCAGTACCACAAAAAAGAAAAAAAGAATGCTCCTGGGGTTCAATCCCCAATACCAAAAAAATTATGTTTTACAAGGGCTCGGGTAGAACATGAGCGAGGCCCTAATGATTTCAATCCCCAGCATTGCAAAAAAAAAAAAAAAAAGTTTCTACAAAGGGAGGTTGATGGCAGAGATTAGAAAAAGCAGAGTCAGCAGGACTTAGCGACTGGCTGGATCCGGAGATTGGAGCAGGACTGCCAGGTTTTGTTTGTATTTGGTGTCAGGATGAACAGTGGGGGTGGCACTAAATGAACAGTGAGAAGAACAAGGCAGAGGTTTTTGTTTTATGGGGGGGTTGGCACCGGGGATTGAACCCACGGGCATTGTCCCTCTGAGCGCCACCCCAGTCCTATTTTTTTTTTATTTTGAAACAGGGTCTAAGTTGTGGAGGGTCTCATTAAGTAGCTGAGGCTGGCTGCGAACCTGCGATCCTCGCGGCTCAGCCTCCCAGGTACTGGGATTACAGGCGTGTGCCACAGCACGCAGCTGCAAGCCAGTGTTAAGCAGGAGATGATGATTCGTGGGGTCTGGGGCTATCTTTAGCCAATCTTCAGCCCGCACAATCCCTTATTACCTGGACTGCCAGGGAGTAATAACACCATCATCGGGACCCCCGATCAGCACCAGGCGGCCCACGCGAAGGAAGTTCTTCCGCCACGCTGCAGGGCGGGAGGAAGAGAGACTGTCAGCCACAGGGGTCAGGCCGGGCTGGAGAGAGGAACGCAGTGGGTGAGAGGAGCGGTGAAGGGGCCGCGCGGGAGGTGCGGTCTTACCAGTGGCGTTGGGATGCTCTCTCTCCCCGTTGATCAGCGCCAGGAAGCTGCTGGCATTGAGGTACAAGTCATCGTGGTGGGGGTCTGGGTAAAACAGCCGGGTAGAAAGAGTCAGAGAAGCAGAGAGGGGAGGCAAAATTGGAGGCTGGAAAACCAACAGGAGGCTGTAGTCCTAGTCAAGGTGGAGGCAATATAATAGTAGCAACAATAATACTTGTAAACATGATAGGAAGCACTTTTATCTAGCCCCTAGGATGAGCCAGGCACTGGTCAAAGTCCATTATATTCATTAATTTATTTAATCCTCACAACTACCCTATGATGTATGTGTTATATTGTCATTTTTATTTTGGTGGTACTGGGGATTGAACCCAGAGGCATTCTACCTTCGAGCTACCCACCCGCCAGCCCAATTTTATTTCTTATTTGGAAACAGGGTCTCGCTAGGTTGATGAGAATCTCACTACTTGCTTAGGCCATCCTCGAACCCGCGATCCTCTTGTCTCAGTCTCCCAAGTACTGGGATTACAAGCATGCAGCACCATGCCTGGCTCAAGAAAGAACTTTTATCTACTCCCTACTGTGAGCCAGGCACTGGTCAAAGTCCATTACATTCATTAATTTATTTAATCCTCACAACCACCCTATGATGTATGTGCTATATTGTCATTTACTGATGAGGAAAACTAAGTCACAGAAAAGCTAATGTGCCCAAAGTCACCCAGTAGGATCAGGTTTCAAACCAAAAAAGTTTAGTCCCAGCATCTATGACCTCAAACAATACACTAGTGGGGTGTGGTGGTGCAGGCCTATAATCCCAGTACTTGGGAGGCTGAGACAGGAGGATCACAGGTTCAAAGCAAGACCTCAGCAAATTAGGACTTGGTTTAAAAAAAAAAAATAGGGCTAGGGGTGTAGGTCAGAGGTAGAATTCCTTTGGGTTCAACCTTCTCAGCCAAGGGGGGGGGGGAAGCTGGGCATGGCGCACACTTGTAATGCCAGTACTTGTGAGGGTAAGACAAAAGGATCACAGGTTCGTGGCTAGCCTCAGCAACTTTGTGAGGCCCTCCGCAACTTAGTGACACCATATTTCAAAATAGAAAATAAAATAGGGCTGGGAGTATAGGTAGGAGGTAGAATGCCTCTGGGTTCAAAATCTAGTACCAGTTGGGCATAGGGGTGCACACCTATAATCACAGTACTTGGGAGGCTGAGACAGGAAGACCACAGGTTCGAGGACAGCCTCAACAACTTAGTCTCTCAGCAACTTAGTGACACCCTGTTTCCAAATAAAAAATAAAGTAGGGCTGGGGGTGTAGCTCGGATGTAGAATGCCCATGGGTTCAATCCCCAGTACCACACACACAAAAAAATCCCTAATAACACACATACGCACAAAATACACTAGGAGTTGGCAAACTATGACCCAATCAGCCAAATCCCGCCTGCCACTTGTTTTTATAAATGAAACTTTACTGGAACACAGACACTCCTTTACATATGGTCTATAGCTGCTTTCACTCTAACAGCAGAACTGAGTAGTTGTGATAGAGACTGTACGGCCTATGAAGCCCAAAAGCTCTACTGTCTGGCACTTTACCGAAAAGTTTGGCTGATCCCTGCATCAGCTTGTAATCCCAGTACTTGGGAGGCTGAGACCGGAGGATCTGGGTTCACGGCCAGCCTCAGCTACTTAGTGAGGCCCTCTGCAACTTAGTGAGACCCTGTTTAAAAAAAAAAAATAGGGCTGGGGTGGAGCTTGGAGGCAAAATGCCCAAACAAACAAACAAAAACAATTACTATAGCCAGGCATGGTGGCACACACTTGTAATCCCAGTACTTGGGAGGCCGAGACAGGAGAATCGCAGGTTCACGGCCAGCCTCAGCTACTTAGTGAGGCCCTCCGCAACTTAGTGAGGCCTTGTTTCAAGATAAAGAATAAAAAACACGGCTGGGGGTGCAGCTCGGAGGTAGAACGCCCCTGGGTTCAATCCCTGGTACCACAAAACAAAAACAAAGCCGAGTGTGGTGGCCCACGCTTGTAATCCCAGTACTTGGGAGGCTGAGATAGGAGGATTGCAGGTTCGCGGCCAGCCTCAGCCACTTAGTGGGGCCCTCTACAACTTAGTGAGACCCTGTTTCAAAATAAAGAATAAAAAATAGGGCTGGGGGTGTAGCCTGGAGGTAGAATGCCCCTGGGTTCAATTCCCCTTACTGCAAAAAAAAAAAAAAAAAATACTATGTGCTCATAAAGAGAGTCATCAGTACTGCTGTGGCTGCTGCTGGTGAGGGCGCACTCCTGGTTCAGCATCCACACTCACCGTGCCAGTAGTTGCAGATGGAGAATTCCTGGCCCCAGGGGCTATAGCAGATCCGGTAGAGGTTCGACCGCATGGAGGTGGGAAACAGCCACTTCAAATAGTCTGTGTCTGGGGAGAGAAGGGCAGTGCCAAGTGGCCCCAAACCTGTGCATCCCCCACACACGGGGCCTTCTACGGAGCCCAAAGTGCCCACTCACCTCCATACTGTCCCATCTGTGGAGAGGAGAGCGAGATGAATGTATCCACGTTGTGCTCGTCCATGACACAGAGCAGCGCCCGGCATACAAGGCCACCTGGAGGCAGAACCCAATGCTGGGCAGGGTCTTCAGCACAGCCCTGCCTCCTGCCCCCACCCCCACCACACTGAACATCAAGGAAACTGAGGCCCAGAAAATGAAGACACGCCTGCCTTGTGTCTGAAGGTAATATGTCATGTACGTGACCAAGTCACGATTAGAGTCTAGACCTTCTTACTCTAACTCAGAATACTTTTTATTATTTTTGGGGGACTGAACTCAGGAGCATTTTATTTCCAAACTACACGCCCAGACCTATTTTATTTATTTATTTTTGTGGTACTGGGGATGGAACCCAGGGGCATTCTACCTCTGAGCTATACCACCAGCCCTATTTTATTCTTTTAATTTTTTGAAACAGGGTCTCACTAAGTTGCAGATGACCTCACTCAGTTGCTGAGGCTGACTGCGAACCTGCAATCCTCCTGTTTCAGCCTCCCACGTACTGGAATTACAAGCATGTGCCACCATGCCCAGATTTTTTTTTTTTTTGGCACTGGGGATTGAACCCCGTGGGCATTCTACCTCTGAGCTACACCCCCAGCCTTATTTTCTATTCTTTATTTTGAAACAGGGTCTCACTAAGTTGCGGAGGGCCTCACTAAGTAGTTGAGGCTGGCTGCAAACCCGGATCCTCCAGTCTCAGCCTCCCAAGTACTGGGATTACAAGCATGTGCCACCATGCCCGGCTTTTATTTTTATTTTTGAAACAGGGTCTCAGTAGGTTGATGAGAGTCTCACTACTTGCTGAGGCTGTCCTTGAACCTGCAATCCTCTGGTCTCAACCTCCTAAGTACTGGGATTATAGGCATGCATCACCATACCCGTCTTATTTTTTATTTTGAAACAGGGTCTTGCTAAATCGCTGAGGCTGGCCATGAACCTGGGATTCTCCTGTCTCAGCCTCACAAGTACTGGGATTACAAGTGTGCACCACCAATTCCAGCTATCCAGAATACTATTAACCTCCCCATTAGTCCTGAACTCCAAGAACCATGGGTAATGGGGAAAGAAGGGGCAGAAGAGCAGGGAGCCTCCCTCCCGTTCAAGACCCAGAGAGAGAGAAGACCCAGGGGAGTGGAGCAATGTGGTTCAGAAAAGGGGACACTAAAGCCAGGTGTGGTGGCGCACACCTCTAATCCCAGTACTTGGGAGGCTGAGGCAGGAGGATCGCAGGTTCAAACCCAGCCTCCGCAACTTAGCGAGGCCCTCAGCAACCTCTCTAGACCCTGTTTCCAAATAAGAAATTTTTTAAAAAATCGGGCTGGGGGTGTAGCTGGAAGGTAGAATGCCTCTGGATTCAATCCCCAGTAGAACAGGAAACAAACAAACAAAAAGAAAGAAAAGGGGACACTAGGAAGCACCCCTCAGGTAAGGCTCACACCTGAAAAAGGGTTTAGGAGTTGGGAGGGGCGGTTGCCTACCCTGGGAGTAGCAGATGAGGTGTACCCCTTGAGGGGCCTTTGCCATGATGGGGACCACCGCCTCTCGGAACCCTTCCACCTGTTCCCACAGGGGCCGCAAGCTCTCTCTGCCATCGAAGAGATCGAGCACTGTCACCTCAGTCCCAGGGTGTGTCTGTGGGAAGGGGACATTGCAACCAGTGGAGCTGGACTATGAAGCACCCCCAAATCCTGGCCAGCAGCCACATGCCTAGAACCAAGGATCCAGCCCCCCCGCCTCTCCCCATGACAGTACCAGCTCCCCTGGGAACTGGCAGGCCCAGAGGGGTGGCTTTCGACTGCCCACTCTTCCTCCGCAGCCCATGGAGACTCCTCCAACACCCCCCCCCCGCCCCGTGTCCCCTGACGGACCTCGTTGATGTATTCCAGCAGGTGGCGGAAGCTGTACGAGCTGTCAAAGAGCCCGTGCACCACGATGACCGGCTTGTAGGAAGCGTGGTGGGGGGCGGGGGCTGAGGGCAGCAGCAGCAGCGACAGAAGTGGCAGCAGGAGCAGGACCCACGAGGAGGGGAGCCTCTGTCCCCAGAGCCCCAGCATGCTCCCGCCTGAGAAGGTGGGACGAGGGCCGGTGAGGGAGATGACAACACCCGACAATCGAGCTTCCCCCTCCCGCTCCCGTACCAGGACCTGGCCACCACGTAGCCTACTTTTAACTTACTCCAGCCCCGTCCCCAAACACACCCCCTACCGCGTCGACGCACCAAGGGGCGCACCAGAAGTCCCGCCCCCAACTCCGCGCTCGGGGGACTAAGTCCCTTAGGCCCAGGATCTTCCTTAGGCATCACTCCAGCCAGGCACCATCCGGGGTTCTGCAGGACCCCCCTGCAGGGTGCAAACCCCCACCTGGCCTGGGCGTGGAGGCCTCGCTCCGCCCGCTGTTTACTTCTCCCTAAGTCTGGAACCCAGGGGGGAGGGAAAGGCTGGAAGAAGCCAGCGCGCAGGGGAATGACGGAGGGGAGCGGGGAGGGCTGCTCGGGGTCGCGCAAAGCCGTCACGTCCGGGGCTTTCCCTGGCAACCGTGCGAGCGTCCCCCGCAACGCGGGCCGGGGACCAGAGGCAATGGAACATTCCATTGCGCCCCAGAAACTGGGGAGGAAACAGATGGAGCGACCCATTTAGACCGGCGGGGAGAAGCAGCAGCAGCGAACAAATCCTGAGAATCGAAAGGTCTCTCCAGACCCTGCTGCACCCCGCGGACCTCAGGGTCCGATTTCCCCCGCTCTGATTCGCCCCTCTTCCCAAAGCAGGCGACGGGCTGCGCAGCAGAACACGAAGTGCTCGGTCCCCAAGGGGCGATGGGGGATGGGCTGGGGAAAGGTAGTCCTCCGCATTTTGCCGACCGCCGCGCCAGTGGCCGGACGGCGTGCAGGGCCGGTGGCTGCCGGAGCGCGCCCCTAGACGCCCGCCTGTCCGCCCGCCCCAGGCCAGCATCTTACAACTCTTCATTCTGAAGTGCGTGTAGTGCTCTTCTCTCCAGAGACGCGGAGAGTCCTCGAGGCCCCTCGAGCTAAGTACAGCCTGGCCCAGTTTCTCCCGCCCCACTCTGCTCCCTTCCCCAAACACGACCCACCCTCTAGGGGCGGAGGGCCCCTGGGGCTGCGCAGACTCCATTTCGCCCGGGTCGTTGACCCTGAGCAGCTCTCCCAATCCGACCCTCAAAACCCTGTGGGCGGCTCCGGACCACGAACCTTTTCCCCCACCCACACGTCGAGGTCCTGGCACCGAGTGCACCTCTCAGCTGACGGGTGATCCCGGCCCGATGTCCTAGTGCCCCGGTTAAGGCCTTTTTATTTGTTAGGGCTTTGATTAAGCAATTAACGACGCTTCCCTTGAGAAAAGGATTTCCCAGCAAGTCTGAGCATCTTTCTTGGTTCACGAGATCTTTGCTCATCTAATCTGTCTCTCCCAATAAAACCAATTTGCACTCAGAAGTGTGTGGTGTGAGGATGAGGTGGGTGTCTGGTTAGGCGCTCTCGCAAACGCCTGAAAAACCAGAACCACCGGTGTGACGCCGGCCTAAGCCTGGGACTGGCTCAGGCGAAGGCCTCAGTACTGATCTCCCCTGGGACGCCGACCGGACCAGGAAGGACACAGCCCCGGGGAGCGACTGCCTCTGGCCGGGGATGGAAAACAGGGGCTAACGATTCTCTGGCTGTATTTCTGCAAAAAGCCCAATGGGTACACATCTCGGCAGACCGCCTCTCCTCACCCCCCTCCCCACCCACGCGCTTCGAAGATGCAAAGAGCAAATGAAAAGACTGCAATAACCGCTGGGCCCCAAGTCAGACTGCAGCTGGAGCTGCAGCTTGGTGGGTGGTGGGTGGGTTGGGGGATTTAGGAAATGGATCTGAACACTGACCTGCCTGGGAGTTCTAAGCAGATCTACAAAGGGTGCATTTCTAAACCGACTGCCAGAAATTAGCAGTTAAGTCACCCCTTTCTTCCTCCAAAGCATTTCAGCTCCTTACCCCTGAAGAAGAAAGCATCCCCTCTATCTCCCCCCTGCCCCAGCCACCGCCTGCCCTCAAACTATACACCTGAGCCTCCTACTTCCCAGCCAGGGTGGCAGGTCCAGGCTGTGTACCCTAGGAACTCCAGACCATCTCAGTTCTCAACTTTGCACAATTCCCTCACGCACAGTTGTCTCTCCTAAGAGGGGAAAACTAGGGCCAAGGATTGGGGAGAAGTTCCTGGCACCTTGTAGGAAGCTGAGGGGGCTGAGGGGGGAAGACCTGCTTGGATGAAGCAGGTCTGGAGGGAACTGGCATATCAAATCCACGGAGCACCTGCTCGATTCCTCCCACAATGTAATCACTACACTGCGAGACTTGGAGGGGGAGACTCTAGAGAGTTCTCTCTCCCTCCTTCCTTCCTTTAGTCCCACCCTCCTTGCCTGGTCTAGCCTCCCTGTTGCCATGACAACTCCAAGGGAGCCTAAACTGGGGGCTTGAATGCCAGGGTGAGAGGAGGAGAGAGGTGGTCCAAGAGCAGAGAGAGAGAGAGAGACACGGAGCTGGGGGACGTCTGAAGCTCCCCCCCCTCCCTCGTCTCGGTCCCTTTAAGTTCCCCCCCTCCCGGCTCTCGCTCCGTCCCCCGCCCCCCTCTACTGTCTTCATCTCTCCATCTCTGCGCTGCTGCTGGCTGCGCCATCCGGACCCAGACTCCGACGCCGGCCAGGGGCCCCTGACTCCAGCTTCAGGGACCCTGTCCCAGCAAGACTGCAAGCATGTCATCGGAAAAGTCAGGTAAAAAAAAAACGACGACAACAAACCCTCCCCCGCCCCCCCCTCTCCTCGCCCTTCCCCTCCCTCCCTAACCCCCTTCCCTAGCCCTCCCTAGTGGGGGGTAGTTTCCCTTCCCCTTCCCTCCTGCTCTCAGCACCTGCACTCCACCTCTTTCTATCTCCCACCCTTCTCTTCCTCCTTCCAGGCTCAGCTTCTGCCCCTGGTCAACGACATGGACAGGGAGGGCAGGTGGAGAGGGTGAGGGAGGTCGAGAGCAGGTTAGCATCAGGAGGTACTGCAGGGATAGCATCCCCGGGAGTGACAGATGGACAGTCACCGGCTCGCTCACATGGAGACATCCAGTGGGGAAATATGGAGACATGATCAGATGGGGGGTTGTCAAGGGAGCAAATTCCAGAAAACTCTTCTTTATGGGCACTAGAAAAAAAAGGGCCTGAGGTTCCCAGAAGGCCAGGGCTCATCTCTCCCATGGAAGGAAAGGCAGAGGGGGACGTGTCATCCCACATGTGTTTATACAACTGTTGGACTAAGCACACAGGAACAGTGTTGCATGTTTACACGTGTGCACACGCAGGGCTGGCTCAGATAGGCTGGTCCAAAGGCAGCCATCGCTGAGGGCCAGGAGACTGGGGCTGTGGGTGAGAGCTGAGTTCCCATTGCTGAAAAAGAAGGAAAAGGAGCAGACAAGAGTTGTGACCTCAAAACTTGATTGAAAGGAAGTGTGTGTGGGGGGGGGGGCAGATGGCCTAGATACAACCCCTCTCCTGCCCCCAAAATGACAGATGGCAGCCCGGCCTGGTGGCGCACACCTGTAATCTCAGTACTTGGGAGGCTGAGACAGGAAGATCACAGGTTCAAGGCAAGCCTCAGCCACTTAGTGAGACTCTGAGCAACTTAGGGAGACCCTGTTTCAAGATAAGAAAGAAATAAATAAAAAGGGCTGGGGGTGTAGCTGGGAGATAGAATGCCCCTGGGTTCAATCCCCAGTACAAAGAAAGAGAGAGAGAGAGAGAGAGAGAGAGATGGCTTCTCATCTGCCTCTCTCTCTCCCCCATTACCTTTCTCCCTCCATATGTGTCTGTGTCCCCCTGACCCTCCTGATCTCACTGCTGTTTTCTCTCTCCCCTGCCCTCTCCTCTGCTTACTGACCCCAGGCCTCCCGGACTCAGTCCCTCACACTTCTCCACCGCCATACAATGCCCCCCAGCCTCCGGCGGAACCCCCCGCCCCGCCCCCACAGGCAGCCCCCTCCTCGCACCATCACCACCATCACCACTACCACCAGTCGGGCACGGCCACCCTCCCGCGCTTAGGGGCAGGCGGCCTGGCCTCTGCGGCCGCCGCCGCCCAGCGCGGTCCCTCCTCCTCCGCCACACTCCCGCGGCCCCCCCACCACGCCCCGCCCGGCTCGGCCGCCGGGGGTCCCCCGCCCGGCTGCGCCACCTTGCCCCGCATGCCACCGGACCCTTACCTGCAGGAGACTCGCTTCGAGGGCCCCCTGCCCCCGCCGCCGCCCGCCGCCGCCGCCCCGCCCCCGCCGGCGCCTGCACCCACCGCCCAGGCCCCCGGCTTCGTGGTGCCCACGCACGCGGGGACGGTGGGCACGCTGCCGCTGGGGGGCTACGTGGCGCCGGGCTACCCCCTGCAGCTGCAGCCCTGCACTGCTTACGTGCCGGTCTACCCGGTGGGCACGGTGAGTGACGGCTGACGGGGGCGGGGGGGCCTGGGAGGAGGGGGCACGGCGGAACAGGAGTTGAAATTGGGGCCTGGCGTGGTGGCACAGGCTTGTAATCCCAGTACTTGGGAGGCTGAGACAGGAGGATCGCAGGTTCACGGCCAGCCTCAGCAACTTAGGCCCTGAACAATTTAGTGAGACCCTGTTTCAAGATAAAGAATAAAATAGCCGGTGGCGCACGCTTGTAATCCCAGTACTTGGGAGGCTGAGACGGGAGGATCCGGGTTTGCGGCCAGCCTCAGTTACTTAGGCCCTCCGCAACTTCGTGAGACCCGGTTTCAAAATAAAGTATAAAAAATAGGGCCAGGGGTATAGCTCGGAGGTAGAACGCCCCTGGGTTCAATCCCCGGTACCGCAAAATAAAAAAAAAAAAAAGAATAAAATAGGGCTGGGGGTATAGCTTGGAGGTCGTGTGCCCCTGGGTTCCATCCCCAGTACTACAAAAAATTAAAAAATAAAAAGAAATTGGCACTCGGGGCTGGGGAAATGGAGAAACAGCCAGAGGGCCAGGGCAGATTTGGAAAAGGTCTAGGAATGTGGGGGTGGGAGACCTGGGGATCTTTTGCGGTCAAAGGTCAGGACCTGGGAGGGGTAACAGAGATTAGAAATCAAGGGGAGGAGGTCTGAAAAGAGGAGAACTCCTGGTGGGAGAGAAAGAAACTGAGCCTGGTGCTGGGCGGGGTGGTGAAGGCCTGTAATCCCAGTATTTGGGAGGCTGAGATAGGAGGATTGCAGGTTCAAGGCCAGCCTCAGCAATTTAGTTTGATCCTCAGCAAGCTGGTGAGACCTTGTTTCAAGAAGAAGTAGGAGAAGAAGGGTGGCCAGGAGTGTAGTTTGGAGATAGAATGCCCCTGGGTCCAATCCCCAAGAAAGGAAGGAAGAAGAAAAAAATTAAAAAGAAGGAAAGAAAAGAAAAAAGAAACAGAGCCAGGGAACCAAGGGACCTGAGGGAGCAGACCCAGGGACTGATGGGTAGGGAGGCGGGGCAGGGGTCTGGACGGAAGATACAAGGTCTGAAGTTAGGCCAGGATAGCGCCGGTGGCCCAACCTGGTGGGAGAATGTGGAGACCTCCAAGAATATATATGGGTCTTCGTGACCACAGTGTAGGGGGGCGAGGGGTCTAGGCGGAATCTATGGGTGTCCTGGGAGGGTAGCGGTTCATCGGTTTCTTTGAGAAGCAAGGGGTAAGGGTCGTGCTTTGAAAACCGCCCACAGCGGCCTAGCGCTGGCGGGCTGGGGGCGGGTCGGAATGACGCCCCTTCCCCTTTCCTGTCACAGCCCTACGCAGGCGGGACCCCCGGGGGGACGGGCGTGGCCTCCACTCTCCCGCCGCCGCCCCAGGGCCCCGGGCTGGCCCTGCTGGAGCCGAGGCGCCCGCCGCACGACTACATGCCCATCGCCGTGCTGACCACTATCTGCTGCTTCTGGCCCACCGGCATCATCGCCATCTTCAAGGCCGTGCAGGTGGGGCTGGGCTCCGCGGCTGTTCTCAGTCCCGGGAGCGCGGGCTTCCTAGGGATCTCAGAGGGGGCTGAGGCAGGCGCGAGCAGCGGCGGGCTGACCCCCTTCCTCCGCCCCTGCCCCGTAGGTGCGCACGGCCCTGGCCCGCGGAGACATGGTGTCCGCAGAGATCGCTTCGCGCGAAGCCCGCAACTTCTCCTTCATCTCCCTGGCGGTGGGCATCGCAGCCATGGTGCTCTGTACCATCCTCACCGTCGTCATCATCATCGCGGCGCAGCACCACGAGAACTACTGGGATCCCTAAGGAAGCCCCCGGCCCAGCCCCGCTCTGCACCCTTCGACCTCCCTGGCGCGTTCGGCAGCCCGGCGGCGGACCCAGTAGGCGCTCTGCACCCCAGCCTCCGGGGCAGCGGGACTAACGTACATCCTAAACTCCGCCTCCACGGAACCTCTCGACGTGAGAGCTCGCTCCGAATCCAGTTCCTCAGGAACCCCTCCAATACCCGCACCCCTAGGGGCGCCGCTTCCCGGGAACCCCTCCACCCGCCAGGCCCACAGTCGCCCCAATCACCCATCCCCCTCAAAGCGCAGCGCCCCCAGCCGAGCTCCCACTGCCCGGAGTCTTGTCCCCAAAGCCCCGCCTCCTCCATAGGCTCCGCCCCAGTTCTGACAAAACCCCGCCTCCAGGTCGGCAGGCTCCGCCTTCTTTTCGTCTCGGCGGGGTGATTCAGTCCAGTGATTGGGTTGGTGGCTCCAGGCCTAGCCCACGGACCGACGGACTCTTCCCCTTCTCCCGGCAAGAGGACGGAGCCCCGGGATAGCCACATCCCCACGCTCACACCCTTTTTTATTTTTATTTTTATTCTTGCCAGTATTGTTTGATTCGCCTCCACCCGGATCTCTCTATTTTCTGACTGTGGTTTTTGGTATGAGATTGGGGGGGGGGGTTCTGGTTTAGGACCTGTCACCCTGGATAAGAAACATGTTCCATTCTCTGTAAATACTCCCTTCCACCCGTCCTATCCCTGGGCAGCCAGGTAGAAGGGAATCCGGAAGAGCCTCCAGATGCTCGGAGGGAGCCCGCCAGCTCCCCGCTCCCCTGGGCGGCCCCCACGTTGTTCTGATCTGTGCGTGCGTGTGTGTGAACTTCTGAAAGACGCTATTAAAGAGACTTAGTGGATTTATCACCCGCGATTCCAAAGACTGTGGCCCCACGAAGACTCTGCCCTTCGGGTTCCCCTTTTCACTTCCCCCCCATCTCCTCTTCCAGACAAAAAAGGAAAACCAGCCAGGGACAGATTCCCCAACCACCCAAGAGACACGAAGATGGGGATCGGAGAGTGGGTCCTTGGGGAGCCATCAGGGAAGACCTTGGGTATCATTCTCTGGGGCTTGCTTTCCCCCAATTCCCCCTTTCCACTCCATCCTAGGCTAGGTTTGCCACTACACAGAGGGGAGATTTACAAGGAGACCCAGAGTTCCAACCTCAGAACCCCAGGAAGGCAAGACGAAAGAAGCTGGCAGACCACTGAGAAGAAGCTGGCCAGGGACAGGGTGGCAGGGGCGGGGAAAGACGCCAGGTGCCCCTGGCTGTTCTCAGTGTTCCTCAGCATGCTGGAGGGTGTCAGAAAACTTGGATTAGAACCCCACGTGGGGGGCTAGGGAAGGCAAAGAATGCAGGGAGCCCCAGAGAGGAGGTCAAGAGCCTCTCAAGTTCCGGAGGGGCTAATTGCCCTCCCCTCCCCTGAGCTGAACCAGGAGACCTCTGTGCCTTGGGGTGGGGAGGGGGGTTAGGAAGTGGCTCAAACAATAGGCTTAGTGTCTTTCATTGTACACCTGCAGGGCAGGGTCCTGTCCTGAATTTGTGCATTCATACAACAAGCAGACACCCCCACAGGATGCTTGCAAGACCCTGCCCTGACAGCAGGTGTACCGCTAACCTCCTGGAGCTTACCATCTAGAGGGGAAAGCAGGCTCTGAGGAAGGATACATGGAAGGAGGAGGCGGTGGGTCATGGGTATCATGGGTTCTCCTTGGGACCTCTCCGGTTTAATGTGCCTTCCTTATTGAACTTCCTTAAAAAGGAATTCACAATTGCAACTTCCACTTCCTCATCCCCAAATCTTATTCCCTTAAATAGGAGAATATTGCTATCAGAGATGTGTCTCCGTCAGTCTTTCTTTCATACCCACTATTTCTTGACTCTTTGAAATATGCTGCCAGGTGAGGTGACTGATGCCTGAATTCCCAATACTGCTAGAGAGGAGGATTGCAGGTTCAAGGCTAGCCTTGGCAACTGAGTGAGACCCTGTTTCAAAATAAAAAGGGCTGAAGGTAATCCCAGTACTTGGGAGGCTGAACCAGGAGGATCACAGGTTTGAGGCCAGCCTCAGCAACTTAATGAGGCCCTCTGCAACTTAGTGAGACCCTGTTTCAAAATTAAAAAAAAAAATAGGACTGGGGTGTAGCTTGGAGGTAGAATGTCTCTGGGTTCAGTCCCCAGTAGCAAAAAGAAAGGAAAGGAGAAAAGAAAGGAAAAAAGAAAAGAAAGATGTTTCCACTCCCCACTCTACCGAAACTGCTCTCTCAAATGATACTCAAAGACCAGCGATAACATGTAGCCAAAACCAATGCCATTTCCCACAATACTCTGCCTCTTTGAACCCTCTCATGCTTGTCTGCCTGACTGTCTTTTTGTTTTGTTTTGTTTTGTTTTTTTGTACTGGGGATTGAACCCAGGGCCTCAAGCATGCTACACATGCGCTGTACAGCTGAGCTACACCCCCAGCTGCTGCCCAGCATCTCAAACCAAGTACTTCTCCAAACATACAGCCATTCCTCCAGGGCCTGTGGAGCACAGCCACGTGGACCATGCTGCCGGTCCTAAAAACCCAGCATGTTCCAAACCCAACTGGTGACAGGCCACCACCCTTCTTCCTGTTGCCTTTATTTTTATTTATTTATTTATTTATTTTATTTTTTTTTTTGCGGTACCGGGGATTGAACCCAGGGGCGTTCTACCTCCACACTACACCCCCGGCCCTATTTTTTATACTTTATTTTGAAACCGGGTCTCACGAAGTTGCGGAGGCCTCACTAAGTAGAGAGAGAGAGAGAGAGAGACAGGGAGAGACAGAGACAGAGACAGAGACAGAAACAGAGAGAATCAGGGAGAGAGAGAGAGAGAGCGCTGAGGCTGGCCGCGAACCCGGATCCTCCGGTCTCCACCTCCCAAAGTACTGGGATTACAAGAGTGCGCCACCATGCCCGGCCCTGTTGCCTTTAATGGCGTCCTTTTCCCCAGTCATCCTCCTCCTCTGAAAACTCACCGCCTCCATCTTTCTTCTGCCTGACCCTTGGTGTGCTGTCAAGCTGAGTCAATTCTACAGCCACAATATCTTTCGAATCTGTAACTTCCCCTAGTGCTTGCCAGAAACATTACCTCATCTAGGGCTATTTTTTCTGTTTTGTTTTGCGGTACCTGGGATTGAATCCAGGGGCGTTCTACCTCCGAGCTACACCCCCAGCCCTATTTTTTATCCTTTATTTTGAAACCGGGTCTCACGAAGTTGCGGGGGGCCTCATTAAGTAGCTGAAGCTGACCGCGAACCCGGATCCTCCTGTCTCCGTCTCCGCCTCCCAAGTACTGGGATTACAAGCATATGCTTGTAACCACACTTCATATAGGGCTATTGCAACAGCCTCCTGACAGGTCTCCTGACCTCCTACCTCTTCCTACTCCGAGTCTCTCTACCCAAAAGACCTTTAAAAAGCTGGCGCAGTGGTGCAGGCCTGTAATCCCAGTACTTGGGAGGATGAGACAGGAGGATCCCAGGTTCGAGGACAGCCTCAGTCAAATAGTGAGACTCTCATCAACCTAGCAAGACCCTGTTTCAAAATAAAATAATAAGCCAGGCGTGGTGGCGCATGCTTATAATCCCAGTACTTGGGAGGCCGAGACCGGAGGATCCGGGTTTGCAGCCAGCCTCCGCTACTTAGTGAGACCCCCCGAGCAACTTAGTGAGACCCTGTTTCAAAATAAAGAATAAAAAATAGGGATGGGGGTGTAGCTTGGAAGTAGAATGCCCCTGGGTTCAATGCCCAATACAGCAAAAATAATAATAATAACAATAAAATAGGGCTGGGGGTGTAGTTTGGAGGTAGAATGCCCCTGGGTTCTATCCCCAGTACCAAAAAAAAGCTGGCGCAGTGGTGTAGTCCCAGGTACTCCAGAGGCAGAGCGCAGGAGGACGGCTTGGGCCCAGGAGTTTAAGAGCAGCCTGGGTAACATAATGAGACCCCATCTCAGGGGGAAAGAAAAGGGGGAGCTGGGGTAGGCTCACTAGTGGAACGCTTGACTACTCTGCATGAGGCCCTGGGTTCCATTCCCAACAGTGCAAAATAAGCACCATTACAATCCGCCCTTTGAGACTGCCTGTTGTTTATTCAATTATTTACAAAATTTCGATCTGGCCTGCAATTCTTTCCATAGTTGAAAATCAGCCAGCTTTCTCTGTTCAGCCTCATTTCCAACCAAACTGAATAACTCCTCATTTCCACCTCCAGGTCTTTACCCAGCAATACCCAAATCTTAGACCTCTTTCTCCAATCTCTATTATAAACCAAATTGCTGCATGGCGTGAGTTTCGACCCCAGCGGGGCTTTAGACCACCTCTTCCCATGCTTCCGCTGGCCTCTCCCCTTCACATCTGCCTCTTGACGTGGTCACATTTTGCCTACCCTTCAAAGCCCACATCGATGCACCTCACTCCTGTAAAAAGGTCTCTCTCGGCCCTCTGTGTAGGATTGGAGCAGTGGGGTTCTAAACAGAGCCCCCCCTCCTTGGAGCAATGGTTCTCATGGCTGGCTACACATTAGAATCAGCTGGGGAGCATTTCAAAATCTCAAAGCAGCCGGGCGTGGTGGCGCACGCTTGTAATCCCAGTACTTTGGGAGGCGGAGACCGGAGGATCTGGGTTCGCCGCCAGCCTCAGCTCTCTCTCTCTCTCTCTCTCTCTCTCTCTCTCTCTACTTAGTGAGGCCCTCCGCAACTTCGTGAGACCCGGTTTCAAAATAAAGAATAAAAAATAGGGCTGGGGGTATAGCACGGAGGTAGAATGCCCC
>PVJS01043735.1:0-16949 GCA_004027185.1 Glis glis | reverse complement strand
CGTTCTACCTCGGTGCTACACCCCCGGCCCTATTTTTTATATTTTATTTTGAAACCGGGTCTCACGAAGTTGCAGAGGGCCTCACTAAGTAGAGAGAGAGAGAGAGAGAGAGAGAGAGAGAGAGACAGGGAGGGAGAAAGAGAGAGAGAGAGAGAGAGAGAGAGAGAGAGAGAGAGGAGAGAGAGAGCTGAGGCTGGCCGCAAACCAGGTTCCTCCGGTCTCCGCCTCCCAAAGTACTGGGATTACAAGCGTGCGCTACCACGCCCGGCCCAACTTTCTGACTCAATGGATTTGCTCTTCTGGACCGTGTCATCTAAGTGGAATGTCACAATGTCACGCTGTGTGGTCCTGACTTCTCTCGCTTAGCAGGTCTTCAAGGTTCCTGCGCATCGTAGCATGCACCAGTGCTTCGTTCCTTTTCATTGCCAAGTAACATCCCACTGTATGATCAGACCACACTTTGCTCATCCCTTCGCCACCTGGTGCACATTTGGGTTGTTTCCACTTTGGGTCTATTATAAATAATGCCACAATAAATATTTGTGTGCAAATTTTTGTGTGAACGTGCTTCCATTTCACCTAGAAGGGGAATTTTGGGGTCATATGGTAGCTCTATGGTTAGCCTTTTGAGGAATCACCAGCGACTGCAAACTTTACATTCTCCCAGCAATGTACGAGAGTTTCTATTGCTCCATGTCCTCGTCATTGTTTCACCCACCTTTTTTTTTTTTTTTTGAGGTACTGGAGATTGAACCCAGAAGCATTCTACCTCTGAGCTACATCTCCAGCCCTATTTTTTATTCTTTATTTTGAAACAGGGTCTCACTAAGTTGTGGAGGCCTCACCAAGTAGCTGGCCATGAACCCGGATCCTCCTGTCTCAGCCTCCCAAGTACTGGGATTACAAGCGTGCGCCACCAAACCTGGCTCATCCATCTTTTTTTAATCTTAGTGAATATGGAGGTTTTTTCCCGCATTTTATTTATTTTTTAATTTTGTTTTTATTGGTGCATTATTTTATTTATTAACTTTATTTTATTTTTAGTGCAGTTTTAGGTTTTAAAAAAATTGATCAGAAAGTACAGAGAGTTCCCAGACTCTCACTTTCCCTGAGCACTTGATTCCCCTATTATTTATGTATTTTACTAGTGTGGCACATATAGTATGACTGACCAACAAATGCTGATATATCGTTATTAAATAACAATTGCATAGTTTACTTTAGGGTTCATATTTTGTACTATCATTATTATTATTATTTTGGTACTGGGGATTAAACTCAGGGGCATTCTACCTCTGAGCTACACCCCCAGCCCTATTTTATATTCTTTATGAAACAGGGTCTCACTAAGTTGCAGAGGGCCTCACTAAGTAGCTGAGGCTGGCCGAGAACCTCTGATCCTCCTATCTCAGCTTCCCAAATACTGGGATTAGAAGCGTGCACCACCACGCCCAGCTTATTATTATTATTTTAAACAGTGTCTCACTAAGTTGCTGAGGGTTTCACTTAGTTGCCGAGGCTAGTCTTGAACCTGTAATCCTTCTGTCTCAGCCTCCTAAGTATTGGGATTATACGCATGTGCCACCACGCCCTGCTAGACTTGCAAAACTTTTAAAAAGTTTAATAATACACTGTGTTGACCAGGGTGTGGAACACACTTTTGGCAGTAATGTAACTTGGTAATACTGCACTGAAGTCAATTTGGCAGTAGCCATCAAAATCAAATTATTTATTTATTATTTTGTGGTACTAGAGATTGGACCCAGGATCATTCTACCTCTGAGCTACACCTCCAGCCCTTTTTTTTTTTTTTCGAACAGGGTCTCCCTAAATTGCTGAGTCTCACTAAGTTGCTGAGGCTGGCTTTGAACCTGCAATCCTCCTGTCTCAACCTCTCAAGTACTGGGATTACAGGTGTGCACCACCATGCTCTGCTAAATTATTTTTGGTGCAGCAATTCAGTTTTTAGTATTTTACGCTACAGATTTACCCTGGCACAAGCACAAAGGTGTATAACGAAGGATAATAATTACAGGGTTTTTTTTCTTCCTACAAAAAAAATCTAGAAGGAAAACAAAATGTCTGTCTGGGACTGGGCTGTTGGTTGCTAGCCACAGATGTGACTCTGGTTGGTAAGTTGAAAGTTGTTTATTATAAAGATAATTGTTGGAAGGGCTGGAGAATAGGCTGGATGCTAACCCTCATAAATAAAGCCACAAACCACATCCAGAAATAGCCAGATGAGTAAAATGCTCAGAGCTTTGTGCTGGGGCCAAGAACCACACACAGCCATATGCACTGCCGCCAAGAACATCACTGTAATTGCAACTGTCACTGGTGTCAGTACCACCAATGTCTCTCCTGCAGTAGAGACTCGCTTCTGTAGCCCCTGCTGCTCCCAAAGCCACAAGCCTGTGCTGCACCTTTGCCCACAAAATGAGGTCCACTTCTGATTAGAGACTGGCATGGGTGCAACTGGTCAGTGGAGCTTCAAAGGAAATTAGAAAGTGAGTTTTCCTACCAACGTTAGAAGTCTTCTGAATCTGGCCAGCCAGGAAACATGACTGATGTGCAGTATACTGTCTGTCAATAGGAGATTGTCTACTCTGTTACAGCACATCATACATCATAACTATGCATCCCTAACACAGAGAAGATGGTTTAAAATGCAATGATAGCCAGGCATGGTGGTGCACGCTTGTAATCCCAGTACTTGGGAGGCTGAGACAGGAGGATTGCCAGTTTGCGGCCAGCCTCAGCTACTTAGTGAGGCCCTCCACAATGTAGTGAGACCCTGTTTCAAAATAAAGAATAAAAATTATGGCTGGGGGTGTAGCTCAGAGGTAGAATGCCCCTGAGTTCAATCCCCAGTACCATAAAAACAATAACAAGAAGAACAACAACAAAAACGTAATGATATGGGAGGATCTCCCAGTACCTAGGAATTGAACCCAGGGGCATTCTATCTCTGAGCTACACCCCCAGCCCCATTTTACTTTCTATTTTTTTTAAGCTTGACTGTTTGTTTTGTTTTGTTTTATCCTTTTCTGGTACTGGGGACTGAACCCAGGGCATTGTGCTTGCAAGGTAAGCACTTTACCCACTGAGCTACATCCTAGCCCTACTTTCTGTATTTTGAAACAGGGTCTCACTAAATTGCTGAGGCTATCCTTGAACCTGTGATCCTCCTGTCTCAGCCTTGCAAATACTGGGATTACAAGTGTGAGCCACCATGCCCAGCCCAATGTGTCTTGTATTCTCTCATTTATATTAAAAATGGAGCTGTAGAAGCTGGGCGTGGTGGTGCATGCTTGTAATCCCAGTACTTGGGAGGCTGAGACAGGAGGATCACAGGTTCACGGCCAGCCTCAGCTACTTAGGCCCTCTGCAACTTAGTGAGACCCTGTTTCAAAATAAAGAATAAAAAAAAATAGGGCTGGGGGTGTAGCTCAGAGGTAAAATGCCCCTGGGTTCAATCCCCAGTCCCGCAAAAAAAAAAAAAAAATGTAGCTGTAGAGTTGGGGATATGGATCAGTGGTAGAGAACTTGCCTAGCATGCATGAGGAACTGGTTCAATCCCACCACATAAAATATAAAGCCAGGTGCTGTGGTGCATACCTATAATCCCAATATTTGGGAGGCTGAAATAGAAGGATCACAGGTTCAAAGCCAGCCTCAGCAACTTAGTGAGACACCATTTCAAAATAAAAAGTAAAACTGGGCGTGGTGGTACACACTTGGGAGGCTGAGACAGGAGGATCGCAAGTTTGAAGCCAGCCTCAGCAACTTAACAAGGCCCTCTGCAACTTAGTGAGACCCTGTTTCAAAATAAGAAATAAAATCGGGCTGGGGGTATAGCTCAGAGGTAGAATACCCCTGGGTTCAATCCCCAGTACCACAAAAATAAATAAATAAATAAATAAATAAATATAAATAAATAAAAAAATTAAAGATAGGGCTGCGTGTAGCTCAGAGGTAGAATGCCTCTGAGTTCAATCCCCAGTAACACACACACACACACACACACACACACACACATACACACACACACAAAGCCAGGCATGGTAGAGCAAGCCTGTAGTCCCTGTACTTGGGAGGCTGAGACAGCAGGACCACAGGATCGAGGACAGCCTCAGTAACTTAGTGAGGATCTCAGAAAGACCCTATTTCCAAAAAAGAAATAAAAAGGGCTGGGGGGGTGTGTAGCCTGGAGGTAGAATGTCCCTGGGTTCAATCCCTAGCACCACAAAAAGAAAAGAAAAATGGAGCTGTACATGTGTACACACTCATCCATGTCTACAACTCTGGAAGGATACATAAGAAATTGATAGGCTCGGTGCGATGGCACACACCTGTAACGGCGCGGTGGCACACACCTGTAATCCTCGTGCTTGGGAGACTGAGACAGGAGGATCGAGGCCAGCAAAGACCTGCGGCAATTTAGGGAGACTTTTGACAGGCATGGTGGCACACGCGCGCTTGTAATCCCAGTACTTGGGAAGCTGAGACAGGAGGATCGCAGGTTCGAAGCCAGCCTCAGCAATTTAGTGAGGCTGTCAGCAACTTAGTGAGACCCTGTTTCCAAATAATAAAATTAATCTCTAGATTAATTTTTGTCCTTCTAAAGAAGAACAAAGAGATTAAGATAGAAGTGAGACTTACTTATTTGAATTCTTCATAGACCATGTGCGTATGTAACCTATGCAGAATGTTTAAAAATAAAACAATGTTAGCCATACATTAAAATTGTGCTATTAAACACTTGATATCTTTTATTCATTTTAGAATGTTTAGAAATAAGCCGGGCGTGGTGGTGCACACTTGTAATCCCAGTACTTTGGGAGGCGGAGACCGGAGGATCCGGGTTCACGGTCAGCCTCAGCTCTCTCTCTCTCTCTCTCTCTCTCTCTCTCTCTACCTAGTGAGGCCCTCTGCAACTTCATGAGACCCGGTTTCAAAATAAAGTATAAAAAATAGGGCCGGGGGTGTAGTGTGGAGGTAGAACGCCCCTGGGTTCAATACCCGGTACCGCAAAAAAAAAAAAAAAAAAGAAATAAAACCAACAAACAGTGGTATTATCCACACTCTGATCAAAAGTGACAGCACAGATGCCATCGATGCTAATGACATTTGAGGGTCAATACCCCCAACTTCTCAGCTAAAGGCTGCTCTTCACACCCACAATTGTGAAGCAGTGTCCATCTGTCCCACAAAATTGGCCAGGCCTGGCTAGCACTTCCAGTGCAGCCAGCTCAGATCTCCCAAGCTGTCAATGACATAGAGGACATCGAGAACTGTTAGCAAGAAGAGCTATTGCTTTTTTTTTTTATACTGGGGATTGAATCCCGGTGCATTCTATCTCTGAGCTAGACCTCCAGCCCTTTTTATTTTTTATTTTAAAACAGGGTCTTGCTAAGTTGCTGAGGCTGGCGGCGATCCTCCTGTCTCAGACTCCCAAGTACTGGGATTACAGGCGTGCGCCACCACGCCTGGCTCCATGAGGACATTTGTTATTTTGCAGAACAAAGAGTCTGGAGAATAGAACTGCAGCGCTGCCCAATTCAGAGGTTCTGCCACGTCAGAGCTCTGGCTCAGTCTCTGTCTCATGACTTTCCCTTCCTGGTGACAAGGTGACCTCTGCTGATCCCAGCCCCGCATTTTCCCATGAAGTCACTGAAGGCTGGAAGCAAAGAGAACTTCCCATGCTGTGCTCGCCCACCCTCTTTTCCCTGTTTTTAATCACGGAAGAAAATCTTTCCCAGAAGCCCCTGCGCATTCTTCCTCAGCTCCGGTTGTCCAGAGCTGCGTTGATGCCCACTTCCCTGTCAGTTGCTGGCTGGGAAGAGGGCTTCCCCATAGCTCATCCTCGGTGCCTGGGGACTAGGGCTACCTATTGATTGTTTACCTGAAATTCAGTTTTAACTGGGCATGTTGTATTTTTATTGCTGAAGCTGGCCATCCTCCTGGGGGACACTCCCCTCTTTGCTGAGCTCATTGCCACCCCATACTTGACAGAGTTCCGTGAACAAGAAGGTTGTCAAGCCGAAAAGTAGCAATCAACACGTCTGCCTCCTTGCTTCAACAAGACTTTTTTTTATGTGTGTGTGTGGTACTGGGGATTGAACCCAGGGGCATTCTACCTCTGAGCTACACCCCTAGCACTATTTTTATTCTTTATTTTGAAATAGGGTCTCACTAAGTTGCAGAGGGCCTCACTAAGTAGCTGAGGCTGGCTGCAAACCTGCAATTCTCCTGTCTCAGCCTCTCAAGTACTGGGATTACAAGTGTGCGCCACCATGCCTGGCTTCAACAAGACTTTGTATAGTGTCCTTCAAGAAAGCTTGGTTTAGCCAGGCTTGGTGGCACACGCTTGTAATCCCAGTACTTGGGAGGCTGAGACAGGAGGATTGCAGGTCTGCAGACAGCCTCAGCAATTTAGCGAGGCCCTCTGCAACTTAGTGAGACCCTGTTTCAAAATAAAAGAATAAAATAGGGCTAGGGGTGTAGATCAGAGGTAGAATGCCCCTGGGTTCAACCCCTAGCACCAAAAAACAAAACAAGAAAGCTCTGGTTTACAAAGCCCATAGTATCCACATAAGCAAAAGGGTGTCCAGGAAATAGAGAGAGAGAGAGAGACAGAGAGAGAGAGAGAGAGAGAGAGAGAGAGAGTTGGAGGTAGGCAGTGGGGGAGATCCAAGATCATAGGTTTATATTACAGAATAAAATAAAACTTCTCAGGGTCAGCTGGCCAAGATGAACAATGACAGAGTTTTTAAAACATAAGATGTGTGTGGGGCATGTTACAATCTGCAATTTATATTTGTGTGGTCCAAAGTTTTAAAAACCACCACCTAAGTTCTTTAGCTTTGCCACAGCGCCTAAATAAGAGGGAAAGGCGCAGCTCCTCCCGAGCCCTGCTGCCTTCTCCCGGGACAGGACTTCAGCGAGTACCACTGCCTTTTCAAAGAACACTTGGGAGTGGAGATCAAGGTGCCCTAGAAATGGCAAATAGCGAGGGGGAATGGGAATATATCCTACGAAAGTCAGTGCCAATTTGACACTATTGTGTGTGTGTTTTGGGGGGGATGCTAGGGATTAAACCCAGAGTCATTCTACCTCTGAGCTGCCCCCCCCGACTGATTTTATTTTATTTTATTTTATTTTGCGGTACCGGGGATTGAACCCAGGGGCGTTCTACCTCCATGCTACACCCCCGGCCCTATTTTTTTATACTTTATTTTGAAACCGGGTCTCATGAAGTTGCGGAGGGCCTCACTAGGTAGAGAGAGAGAGAGAGAGAGAGAGAGAAAGAGAGAGAGAGAGAGAGACAGGGAGAGAGAGAGAGAGAGCTGAGGCTGACCGTGAACCCGGATCCTCCGGTCTCTGCCTCCCAAAGTACTGGGATCATAAGCGTGCGCCACCATGCCCGGCTTGATTTTATTTTTTATTTGGAAACAGGGTCTTGCTAAGTTGCTGAGGCTGGCCTTGAATCTGCTCTCCTTCTGTCCCAGCCTCCTGAGTACTGGGATTACAGGCGTGTACCACCATGCCTGGCTTCAACACTTTGTATGCTTTTATATCAGGGGGTGATTATGCTGTGAGTAATGAAAAGGCATTTTGGGTCCTGATTATAAGTGTGAATACTGGGATGCCACTCATAGATACACACAAACCTACAGCTCCTTTGCCCAGTCGCCAGGGAACCGCTGCTATGGGCTGTCCCTGCTCCAGCAGCTCCCGGGGAAAACCACTTGTTTGTGGGACCCTGTGAACCCTGGCCTACAGCCCAACAGCACTGGAAATTCTGGCTGCAAGATTGAAACCACATGACACAGCTCTTTTTTTTTTTTTTGGTAGAAAGGATTGAAACCAGGGGCATTCTACCTCTGAGCTACACCCCCAGCTTTTTAAAAAAATTTTAATTTTGAAACAGATCTCACTAAGTTGCAGAGGCTGGCCTCAAACCTGTGATCCTCCTGTCTCAGCCTCCCAAATACTGGGATTACTGTGTCTGGCTGACACAGCTCTTTTTTTTAAGGAAAGGTACTGGGAATTGAACTCAGGTGCATTCTACCTCCGAGCTAAACCTTCAGTCCTATTTTATTTTTTATTTGGAAACGGTCTAGATAAGTTGCTAAGAGCCTCGCTAAGTTGCTGAGGCTGGTCTTGAACCTGCAATCCTCCTGTCTCAGCCTCCCAAGTACTGGGATTACAAGCATGTGCCACCACGCCCGACTGACACAGCTCTTTTTTTTTTTTATTGTGGAACTGGGGATTGAACCCAGGGACATTCTACCTCCTAGCCACACCCCCAGCCCTATTTTTTATTCTTTGTTTTGAAACAGGGTCTCAGTTGTGGAGGGCCTCACTAAGTAGCTGAGGCTGCCCTCAAACTTGCGATCCTCCTGTCTCAGCCTCCCAAGTACTGGGATTACAAGCGTGCGCCACCATGCCCGGCAACAACAGCAACTAGGATCATGTCTAGTATGTTCTGAGGATGGCCAGAGGACCTGGCTCAGAGATAAACTTTTGTATCTACTAAGGAGAAAATAGTATTCATTTCCTAAACTATATTTATGTTGTAGACTAAATTAGAGTTTGTGGAAGAGTTTGTGAATATGTATTTATCTGTTTCATCCCCAATCCCCACTGTAATAACAGTAAAGAAATAAAAAAAGACCACAAACCCATAATATTAAAGAGAAGGGAGAAGTGATGACAGGACTGGAAGAATTCAGAGCAATTTTGGGAAATGACAGCATGTGGGGAGGGATGGGTGATTTAGCAGCATGGGATGAGGGGCACTTCAATTAAAGTTGATTGGTTAGCCAGGCGTGGTGGCACACACCTATAATTGCAGTACTTGGGAGGCTGACAGAGATCACAGGTTCGAGGACTGCCTCAGCAAGTAGTGAGACTCTCATCAACCTAGTGAGACCATGTTTCAAAATAAAAATAAAAATAGGGCTGGGGGTGTAGCTTGGAGGTAGAATGCCTCTGGGTTCAATCTCCAGTAACACACACACACACACACACACGTACACACAAGTTGATTGGTGTAGCAGAACACAGGAAAGGGTTATCAAAACGTTACTCCTTTTTTTTTTGCAGTGCTGGGAGTTGAACTTAGAGGATGGCTCTACCACACAGCTACATCTCCATCCCTTTTTATTTTATGTTGAGGCAGGGCTCGCTAAAGTTGCCCAATCTAGCCTTGAACTTGTGATCCTCCTGTCTCAGCCTCCCAAGTAGCTGGGATTACAAGTGTGTGCCACCATACCCAGCTACCTTCACTCCTTTTGATGAGTGCATAATATTCTCTTGTATGGAAATACTACATTTTATTTATCTGTTAATTAGTTAATGAACATTTGGGTGTTTTCACTTTTTGGCTTTATGAATAATGCTGCCATGAACATTCATATACAAGTTTTGGAGTGCATATATGTTTTCAATTCTCTTGGTTATATATGTAGGAGTGGGATTGCTAGGTCATGTGGTAATTCTATGTGTAACTCTTTTTTTTTTTTTGCGGTACCGGGGATTGAACCCAGGGGCGTTCTACCTCCGCGCTACGCCCCCGGCCCTATTTTTTATACTTTATTTTGAGACCGGGTCTCACGAAGTTGCAGAGGGCCTCACTAAGTAGAGAGAGAGAGAGAGACAGAGAGACAGAGAGAGAGAGCGTGAGCATGCGCGCGCGTGCGCAAGCTGAGGCTGGCCGCGAACCCGGATCCTCCGGTCTCTGCTTCCCAAAGTACTGGGATTACAAGCGTGCGCCACCACGCCCGGCTATGTGTAACTCTTTAAGGATCTGCCAAACTGTCTTCTCAGCAGCTGCGTCATTTGACATTTTCATCAGCAATGTATTAGGGTTCCGATTCCTCCACATCCTCGCCAGCACTTGGCATTGTTGTTATAGGCATCTTAGATGTGCAGTGGTATAGCATTCTGGTTTTAATTTGCCATTTCTTAATGAATAATGATGTTGAGCATTTTTTCATAGCTTATTTGTCATCCAGATTTTTTATTTTTGGTACTAGGAATTGAAACCAGGGGCATTCTACCTCTGTGTTACACCCCTAGACACTTTTTGTGTGTGTGGTACTGGAGATTAAACCTAGGGGTGTTTTACTGCTGTACACCCCCGGCCCTATTTTATTTTTTATTTTGAAAAAGGTCTCACTACGTTCCTGAATGTGTCTCGCTAAGTAGCTGAGGCTGGCCGCAAACCTGTGACCCTCGATCCTGTCTCAGCCTCCCAGGTACTGGGATTATAGGCATGTGCTACTATACCTGGCTCAGAGTGAAAGGTTTTTAATTTTGATAAAATACAATTTGTCAATATTTTTCTGCAGTCTTCTATATATTTTGCTCCTCTTTTCTCCCTTCCTGCTCCCTTTTCTGCATTAATTTATCTCTTGGGTGTGTGTGTGTGTGTGTGTGTGTGTGTGTGTGTGTGTGGTAGTAGAGATTGAACCCAGGGGCATTCTACCTCTGAGCTGTACCCCTAGCCCTATTTCATTTTTTATTTTGAAATAGAGTCTCACTAAGTTGCTGAGAGCCTCTCTAACTTGCTGAGGCTGTCCTTGAACCTGGGATCCTCCTGTCTCAGCCTCCAAATACTGGGATTGCAGGTGTATACCATCACACCCCATCTTATCTTTTGGCTTTTTTACTACATCTTTTTGTATTATTATTCTTAGTAGTTGCTCTTGGGATTATGATTATATAACATATAATTCTTCTTATTATTATTATCATTATTATTTTGTGGTACTGGGGATTGAACCCAGGGGTATTCTACCTCCGAGCTACACCCCCAGCCCTATTTTTTATTCTTTATTTTGAAACAGGGTCTCAGTAAGTTGCGGAGGGCCTCACTAAGTAGCTGAGGCTGGCTGAGAACCCGGATCCTCCGGTCTCAGCCTCCCAAGTACTGGGATTACAAGTGTGTGCCACCACGCCCAGCTCATATAATTATTCTTATACCTAACTTTCATAGTTTACTATAAGTTAATTTTTACCATTTCAAGTAAAATATAGAAACCTTATGCCGGGCGTGGCGGTGCACACTTGTAATCCCAGTACTTGGGAGGCTGAGACAGGAGGATCATAGGTTCGTGTCCAGCCTTAGCTACTTAGTGAGGCCATCTGCAACTTAGTGAGACCCTGTTTCAAAATAAAGGATAAAATAGGTCTAGGAGTATAGATGGGAGGTAGAATGCCCATGGGTTCCATCCCCAGTACTACCAAAAACAAACAAAAAACATTTAAAAAAAAAAAAGGCTAGAGGTGTAGCTTGGTGAGTGGTAGAATGTCCCTGAGTTCAATCCCCAGTACCAAAAGAAAAAAGAAAAATTCTGCTAGTCCTCTTAGTTTCTCCACCCCCCCATTTTCCCCATCTGTTATTATTATTACAACATTTATCTTCATTTCTGAAGGTTAAGGTTTCACATGAATACAATTCTGAATTTATAGCTTTTCCACTATCTTCTGTGAATGTGTGCCTTTCGGCAGATTTGAGAAGTTTCCAGACATTATTTTTTCAAATAATATTTCCACACCCATTTCTTGTCTCCTCTCTCAGGGCCTGCAATGACACATACTTTAGACCTTGTCCTGTTGTCCACAAGGCCCCGGGTCTTCTCATCTTTTTCAAGGTTTTCTCTCTCTGCTCTCAAGACTGGATACTTTCCACTCATCTGTCTTCCCAGCCCCTTTCCTTCATTCTCTCTGTTCTTCTATTGAATTCTGTTCTGTTATCTCTATTTCTGCTACCTAGTAAGCTTCTTTATTTCAGATAGTCTATTTTTCAGTTCCAAACTTCCATCTGGTTCTTTGTGTGTGTGTGTGTGTGTGTGTGTGTGTGTGTGTGTGTGTGTGGTACTGGGGATTGAACTCAGAGGCATTCTACCTCCGTGCTACACCCCCAGCCCTATTTTGTTTTTATTTTGAAACAGGGTCTCACTAGGTTGCAGAGGGCCTCACTAAGTTGCTGAGGCTGGCCTCCAACCTGTGATCCTCCTGTCTCAGCCTCCCAAGTACTGGGATTACAGGCATGCGACACCATGCCCGGCTCATCTGGTTCTTTTTTATAGTTTCTATTTTTCTGCTGGGATTTTTTTTATCTTTCCATTCATTTTATGGAGTATGGTTATATATTTTATTTTATAAGCCAGGTGTTATTATTATTATTTTTTTTTTGGTACTGGGAATTGAACCCAGAGGCATTCTACCTTTGATTTATATCCTAGTCCTTTTTTGTTTTGTTTTGTTTTCTTCTGTTTTGAAACAGAGTCGCACTAGGTTGTTGAGAGTTTCACTAAATTGCTGAGGCTGGGCTTGAACCTGCAATCCTACTGTCTCGGCCTCCCAAGTACTGAGATTACAGGTGTGCGCCACCGTGCCCAACAGACTATGATTAAAATAGGGGCTCTATGGTCTTGATCCAATAATTCCACATTGGGGATGTCATCTGTTGATTGCCTTGCCCCTTGAGAGCTGGTCAGATTTTCCTGGTTCTTTACATTTCAAATACTATGTTCTGAGGTTCTGAGTCCTGTTAAATCTTCTGGATAATGTTGATTTTCTGTTTGTTTTAGTAGGCCACTGACCCAGGGAGATTCAGATGACAAGTTCTGTCTCATCTTCTGAGGGTTGTCCCATTGGTTGAGTGTGTGTGCGTGCGTGCGTGCGTGCGTGCATGTGTGTGTGTGTACTGGGGATTGAACCCAGGGATATTCTACCTCTGAGCTCCAGCTCCACCCCAATTTTTATTTTTCATTTTGAAATAGGGTCTCACTAAGTTGCTGAGGCTGGCCTCCAGCCTGCGATCCTTGTGTCTCAGCCTCCCACATACTGGGATTACAGATGTGTACCACCAGGCCCAGTTTTGCATCATCTTTTAAAGAAACAGATCCTGTGGCAGGAGAGTTCTATTACTCCTTAAAGGCTGAGGGCACACGCAAAGCTCTATACTTGTGGAGATGAGGTTGCCACCATCTCTTCTCAGGACAAATCTCTCCTGGCAAGGAAAGGATGTTCCATTCTGGGGCTGGAAATGTTTACTGAGAGCATTTTCCCTTCAATCCCATTTCTTGCTCTGCCTCTCAGGTCATGCACAGCCTCCAGGCTCACACATGCCCCACAAGATAAACTCATTGTCTCTGTTGCCAGGATGAGTCCCATCAGCAAAATATTTGGAAATGTGTTGTAACTTCCTGAAGAAGGGTTGCCAAACAACCATTGCACCAGATTGTTTTTTCTGGCACTTTAGATAGTCTTTAAACACCCTTTTGATGTAAAAAAAATTTTTTTCTTCCAGTTAGTTTTTCTCTAAAATAGACAGTCATGCTAGGATTTGGACACACACATGTTGTTGCAATTGTACATGTAGGACTCAGTAGTCATATGCGTGCATTTTGAAAGTTTTGGATATATTTTTTAACATTTTTTAGCTGCTTTGCCTTTTATCATATATAATGCTTTTTTTTTTTTTTTTTGGTGCTGGGAATTGAACCCAGAGGCATCCTACCTCTGAGCTACACCCGCAGCTCTATTCTGTTTTTTTTTTTTCAGTACTGGAGATTCAGCCCAGGGTCTCTACCTCTGAGTTACCCTCCCAGCTCTATTTTTTGTTTTTATTTTAAAACAGGGTCTCACTAGGTTGATGAGAGTCTCACTACTTGCTGAGGCTGTCCTCGAATCTGCTATCCTCCTGCCTCAACCTCCCAAGTACTGGGATTACAAGTGTATGCCACCACACCCGGCCCTATTCTTTATTTAGAAACAGGGTCTGGATAAGTTGCTGAGAGCCTTGTCAAGTTGCTGAGGCTGGCCTTGAACCTGCAATCTTCTTGTCTCAGCCTCCCAAGTACTGGGATTGCAGGCATGCACCATCATGCCCGGCCTATAATGCTTCTTTGTAGCATAACTATCTTTGCTAGTTCAACTTCTCAAACTGATCAGTGGTTAATTGCAGGATCTTTTAAGCTGTCAAAATTGACCTTTGGTGCCATATCCAACATGTAAATAAGAATCCTTGAACCTTGATCTTAGTCTTGTCACCTGTAATTTCATACTTCTATGACACAGGAGATAGAAACAAATCTGACTGTGTTCCCCTGTTGGCAATTTGTTTGTGAGCCACCTCCCAAGACATTACAAGAATTGGCAGACCACTGTCCCCTACGAAATATAGATGCAAAAACATTCAGAAAATATTAGCACGCTAGATCTAGCACCTTGACTAAGTGGGGTTTATCCCAGGATTTCATGGTTCAACATTTGAAAATCAAGTAGTGTTTTATACTGCACTAAATAAAGTGACGGTAAGGGGGGGCATATGGTCATCTTTGTAGATGGAGATGAAACATTTGAGAAAGTTTAATATCCTTTTTTTTTTTTTTTGCAGTACTGGGGATTGAACCCAGGGGCATTCTACCTCTGAGCTACACCCCCAGCCCTATTTTTAATTCTTTGTTTTTGAAACAGGGTCTCACTAAATTGCGGAGGGCCTCGCTAAGTAGCTGAGGCTGGCTGCGAACCTGCAATCCTCCTTTCTCAGCCTCCCAAGTACTGGGTTTACAAGTGTGCACCACCACACCCGGCTTTAATATCCTTTGACGATTAAAATAAACAAACAAAAATAAACCACACACCAAACTAGGAATAGAAGGGATATTTCTCAACTTGATAAAAGGGCATTAATTAAAAACTCACAGTTAGCATCCTACTCAATAATGATAGACTAAAAGTTTTCTCCCCAGGATCAGGAGCACAAACATCCCTACTTTTGCCATTTTCACTCAACATTGTACTAAAAGTTCTCACCAGAGCAAATAGGTGAGAGAAATAAATAAAATGCATTAAAACTGAGAAGTAAGAAATAAAATTATCTCTACTTGCAGACAACATAATTTTGTATAGAGAAAATCCACAAGAATCCACAAAACGCACTATTGGACCTAGCCAATGAATTCAGTAAAGCTGTAGGATGTAAGAACAATGCTCAGAGGGGTTGGGATGTAGCTCAGTGGCAAAGCGCTTGCCTTGCAAGTGCAGCGCCCTGGGTTCGATCCCCAGTTCCAAAAAGACAAAAAAAAAAAAAAAAGACCCCAAAAACAAAAGTTAAGAGCAAGAACAATGCCCAGAATTCAGAGGTATTTCTATACACTAGCAATGAACAATCAGGAAGGAACATTAAACAATCAATTTTTAGCCCAGTGTGGTGGTGCACGCCTGTATTCCTAGTACATGAGAGGCTGAGACAGGAGGATCACAGGTTTGAAGTCAGCCCCAGCAACTTAGTGAGCCCTCAGTAACTTAGCGAGACCCTGTTTCAAACTAAAACATAAAAGCCAGGCATGGCGGCACACGCTTGTAATCTGGTACTTGGGAGGCTGAGACTGGAGGATCCGGGTTTGTGGCCGGCCTCAGCTACTTAGTGAGGCCTCTGCAACTTAGTGAGACCCTGTTTCAAAATAAAGAACAAAGAATAGGGCTGGGGGTGGAGCTCAGAGGTGGAATGCCCCTGAGTTCAATCCCCGGTACCGCAAAAAAAAAAAAAGTTCAATGTCATTAGTCATTAGGGAAATGCAAATCAGACCCCACAATGAAGCCAGGCATGGTGGCACCTGCCTATAATCCCAGCTACTGGAGAAATTGAGACAGGAAGATCACAAGTTCAAAGCTAGCCTAACACACACACACACACACACACACACACACACACACACACACAGAAATGCCACTTAACACCAACTATGGTGGCCATAATTATAAAACAGCAACCACAACCCAAAGCAGAAAGTGACAAAAATTGGTGAGGAATTGGAGAAATTGGGCCCTTCATATATTGCTGGTGGAAATGTAAAATGGTGAGCCGGGCGTGGTGGTGCACGCTTGTAATCCCAGTACTTGGGAGGCTGAGACAAGAGGATCCGGGTTCGCGGCCAGCCTCAGCTACTTAGTGAGGCCCTCCGCAATTTAGTGAGACCCTGTTTCAAAATAAAGAATACAAAATAGGGCTGGGGGTGTAGCTCAGAGGTAGAATGCCCCTGGGTTCAATCCCCAGTACTGCAAAAAAAAAAAAAATGGTGTAACTTTTGTGGAAAACAGTTTGACAGTTCCTCAAAAAGTTAAACATAAAATATCATATTACCCAACAATTCTGGTCCTTGATGTGTACCCAAAAGAATTGAGACCAGGTGTGCATGTATTAAGGTATCACCTTGAATCTCACTATGATATATAATTGCAATACACCAATAGCAGTATAAAAATTGAGAAGAGGTATTCAAATAAAAACACATTCGTGGGGAGTGGGTGCTGGGGCTCAAACCTAGGATCTTGTACATTGTAGGCAAGTGCTCTACCACTGAGCTACATCCTCAGCCCCTAATGAAAGCACTAATGCTCACAGCAGCCCTATTCACTATAGCCAACAAATTAAAACAATACAAACCTCCAGCCACTGATGAACAGATATAATGTCAAATAATGGAATATAATTTGGCAGTAACAAAAATTTAAGTACTTATATATGCTACAACATGGATGAACCCTGAAAACATTACGCATTGTGAGAGAAGCCAGACGCAGGAGTCTGCATATCTGTATGAGTCCATTTATATCAAACATCCAGTAGAAGCAAATCCACTACAGGCAGAAAATAGATTAGTGCCAGGGCTTCTTTTTTCCTTCCTTCCTTCCTTCCTTCCTTCCTTCCTTCCTTCCTTCCTTCCTTCTTCCCTTCCTTCCTTCTTCCCTTCCTTCCTTCCTTCCTTCCTTCCTTCCTTCCTTCCTCCCTCCCTCCCTCCCTCCTTCCCTCCCCCCCAGGACCCTGCACATGCCAGGCAAGTGCTCTACCACTGAGCTACATCCCCAGCCTTTTTTTTTTTTTGGTACTGGGGATCCACCCCAGGGACATTCTACCTCTGAGTTCC
>PVJS01043734.1:0-16951 GCA_004027185.1 Glis glis | reverse complement strand
AGGAGGAGGAGGAGGAAGAGGAGGAGGAGGAGGAGGAGGAGATCCAATCAAAGCCTGTGACTTCATCAAGAAAAAAAAATGCACAGGCCGGGCATGGTGGCACAGGCCGGGCGTGGTGGCGCACGCTTGTAATCCTAGTACTTTGGGAGGCGGAGACAGGAGGATCCAGGTTCGCGGCCAGCCTCAGCGCTCGCTCTCTCTCTCTCTCTCTCTCCTTAATGAGGCCCTCCACAACTTCGTGAGACCCGGTTTCAAAATAAAGGATAAAAAATAGGGCCAGGGGCGTAGCGCGGAGGTAGAACGCCCCTGCGTTCAATCCCCGGTACCGGAAAAAAAAATGCTTCTGTGTAAATACTTCTGGGGCTTTGACAGCAAGAGAGTATTCAGAGTATGTGTGTAAAATTTAATTAGCCTATATTAAGCATCTACCATTTTTCAGACAATTTTAGAGAAATAAAAAAATGTAAAAGAAGCTAGCATTTTTTAGGGTCTCTGTGCTAGGATGCTACATTCACTCTTACTTAACCTTCATAACAACCCTACCTTGTAAATTAGATAATATGATAATTTTATGGTAATATAATATACTTCCTTTCAAAGACAGCACTGAAGTTTAGTGACACGAAAATCTAGGAACTTTCCCAAGGGCACACAACTAGTTTGTGATGAAGTAGAAAGTAGCACCTAGGCTTCTTTGACTCAAATCAATGATAAAGCTTTTAATAAGAGAGCCCAGCAAGACAGGCAGATTCAAGATCATACCACTTAAACTGGTAACTGGCTATGTACCACAAATAACTAATTACATGGTATAATATAAAAATTAATCTCAAATACAAATCAGAGTAATAATAGAGTCTGATGGTGACTCAGGGATAGACAAATAATTAGTGGAAATAGAGCCAATCACAAGTATTGATACTTGTACTCGGGATTGAACTACTCAGGGGCATTCTACCTTTGCACTACACCACCCAGACCAATTTTATTTTATTTTTTATTTGGAAATAGGGCATTACTAAGTTGCTCATTTTATACAATTTTTTTTTGCAGTACTGGGGATTGAACCCAGGGGCATTCTACCTCTGAGCTGAACCCCCAGTCCTATTTTTTTATTCTTTATTTTGAAACAGGGTCTCACTAAGTAGCTGAGGCTGGCAACAAACCCGGATCCTCCAGTCTCAAATATTTTGGAAGAAAATAAACAATGTTGAAGTATGGAAGGAATTTTTAAATAAAACCTAGAAAAGCACAAATGAGCCAGGTATTGTGGCGCATGCCTGTAACCCCAGTATGTGGGAGGCTGAGACAGGAAGATCACAGGTTCAAGTCCAGCCTCAGCAATTTAGCAAGATCCTCAGCAACCTGGTGGGACCATGTTTCAAAATTAAAATAATTAAATAAAAAGGACTGGGTGTGTAGCTCAGAGGTAGAGTGCCCCTAGGTTCAATCCCCAGTAACAAAAAAAGGAAAAAGAAAGAAAAAAAGCACAAATAGCACATGAAAGATTATAATAATAATCTAACTATATTAAAATGAAGACTTTGTACAACAAAATAAACCACAAATAGTAAAAAAAAATAAATCACAGACTGGGAGAAAATATTTGTGATGCTCATAACTAAAATTAACATAGCATAGCATCCAGAATATATAAAGAATGCATAGAAATCAATAATCTGAAGAAAAATGAGCAATTCACAAGAAACGGAAATCCTACCTACTATGTAAAGATTTTTAACCTTACTAGTAATCAGGGAAATAAAAGTAAAGCAAAGTAATATCATTTCACATTTATCAAAATGACAAATTTTAAAAGTCTAAACATAATGTAGTGTTGTCCAGATGTGATGTGATAGGAATTCTCATTTATTGCTGATGGAACTGGAACAGCTCAGAGCACAAACCATTTCTGAGCTTTTTTTCTCCTCAATGGCTGCACTTCCTGCCATGGTACATCAATGACCATAGGTTGCAAAGCTGCTGGTGCTGGCCACCCTGCCACTACAGGAGCCCCTGGTCCCTGGCTGTCTATTGGCCTTCACCCTGGAGTCCCACAAGCATGCCCTTGACAGTCCCTGACGTGAATATAAATTTATATTTTAACATTCAGGTGTACTCTTGCTGCTGGCTTTTTGCTGTTGTTGTTGTTTTCCAGCAGTTCCAGTATGAACACTTGCATTTTCGCAGTCATTTTAGTCAAAACTTTCTGTCAGAGCGCAGCCTCAGTGGCAAAAAAGCCACACATCGCAGTACACAGGAAACGGTCAGGAAGGGGTGACCCTGATCTCCTTGCCATTCCTGAGGCAGTGCCTGGAGAGCTACGGCTGTCCAATCCTGAAGCCGCCTGCAACACCCAAGAAACGCTCCAGAAATGCCTCTTGAGACACCCAAGGGCTCTCGCCCCTGTGCTGCTTCGTTACTGTCACGGAGATTCTGTGCACTCTGACATCACAGCCAGCGTTACTGAGATTCTGTAGGAAGGAAGGAAAGAAGGAAGAAGGGAAGGGTGAGTCTCAAGGCAATTTTAAATACATACTTGAATTCTCCACAATGGAGTTTCTTAGCTGCCTCGCTCCAGGCAGAAGACATCCTAATTTCCCATTTCCTATATTTGTAGGGAACTGTTGGAAGTATGTGGGGCAGAGACAGACATGTGGAAAATGACCTCGCAAGTCAACGTTGGTCCTCATATCTGATGGTCTGTCTGACCTCTACACTCACATCAGAACAGTGGAATAGAGAGGGAGGGGCACCACTCTCCTGGGGCTGCTGTAACAAGTTTCCACAAACTTGGCAGCTCAGACATTTATTTTCTCAAGGTGTTGGCAGAGTTGGCTCCTTCTGGAGACTGGGGGAGGATGTGACCCAGGCCCCTTCCCAGCTTCTGGGGCCATCCTCAGGCCTTAGGATTGATTCCTTGGCTCACAGACATGTGAGTGCGATCTGTGCTTGTTTTCATGTGGCCTTCCCCTCTGCGTCTGAGTCTCAAATATCTTTCTCCTTTCTCTTGGAAGTATCCCCAGTCATTGAGTTTTGAGTCAACTGTAAAATCAGGATGATCTCATCTCAAGATCCTTAATATCTGTGTAGTCCCCTTTTCCAAATGTGGTCACATTCACAGTATCAGGAATACTTCACCTCATTGGAGCCACTATACAAGCTACTAAAGAGCTGACAGAGCACCTTAGCTATTGCTGAGGCACCAAGAGAATGGATTACAGGTTTCCTCTCTAGTTCTCCTTGGCCCCAAGGATGAGAGGAAATCGATATAACAGGATGCTAGATTGCCTACATGTGTTCATGAGCATATGCAGGCACACCGTGCGCGCACGCGCGCGCGCACACACACACACACACACACACACACACATACACAGATTTGGTTTGGGAAACCTATTTCAGGGATAAATAATGTTAAAGAAACCAGCGCTTCCTAAGGTGAAATTGACATGAATAGATCTGTCATAGAGGCTCCATCTTAATAAAAAGAGGGCAGCTGTTTAGTTGCATCATTAGCAAAGCAACTGAACATATTAAAGTTCTTCAAAAGAACTTGTTCTTTTAAATGATTAAATAACCTAATCCTCCCAACTTGTTCACATGATTGCTTTATTTAATAAACCACATTTTAGCATGGTCTGAAGCTAATTCTCATGAAAGTTGAATGAATTAAGTGAGAGTTGATGAAGTGCCCGGGTGCTGAATTTATTCATCGATAAAGATCTGAACAAGATGTAATCTCACTAGATATTTGATTATGCAGCTGATTCTAATGACCTCTAAATAAAACACAGAGATCAACTTCATTGGCCAGAAACTTAAGACAATATTATTACTGAGATGCTTACCACATGTTTTTGTGTATAAAATGTTGAAAAAAGTACAAGAGAGAGGATTATTTTTATATCCATAAATTCCTTTTAGTTGATGTCACAAACTTACTGAACTTTGTATTTTGACTGTGACATTATTTTATTTTTAAAATAGATTAGGTAAATGACATAGAAAGCTAGAAATAAAAGGGAGAATATATAAAACCCAAAGTCCTATGGAAAGCAGTCATAACTCTCTTGGCAAATGCAGAAAGCTAACATAAATATGTATACAACTACCCAAGTATTACAAAGAATTCAGTCAAAAGCTAATTCCACCTTATTTGAATGCATGCCAGAAGCTGTAATGTTTTATTTTATTACAACAAAAACTACATCAAACATCCAAAGACTATGGATCAGAGTACATATGAATTGAATTTTTCTGGCAAAATACAAACTGAGCAGTCATATTCCTTTTTGTAATTTTTTTGCATCCGTTGCTTTGATGTAATGCAAAGTGCCTCTATAGTGATACAAACACCTAACACCTTGGCTCTGCCACTTACTGGTCAGTTATATGGCCTGGAAAAATAGTCCCTAAACAATGCAACCTACAACTCCCTCAACCAAAAACTTGAAGTGTAATACCTGTCTCACAGGTGGCTGTGAAGGTTACAAATACTGTGGTAAGCTGTCCTATTCCCACTGCCTGCTGTCATTCCTAGACTGTGGTCTTCTTTAGCAGATGAACCTCAGAAACCATAGGTAGGTATGTTTGGTTACTTGACACACCGCTGTGTCCCTACAAGGTGAAAATGTTAACAATGTATAGGTTGTGTTTGCACATAAAAAGCTATTTTATATTTATTTAATTATAACTAAAGTGCATTACTCATAAGGAGGCAGAAGATGAGATGCAATGTCCGATTCCCTTTCAAAAAAGGATTGATGTGCAGCGGGAGGAGTGTGATTAGCTCACGCTCCAGCTGTTAGTCCTTTGGGGTCTGCTTCATCTTTTCAGCCCAGAGCACAATATTAGTGGGGTGATCTCTGCCAATAACTGAGTCAGGTAGAGGCAGCCAAGATCGTGTTCTGTTCACAGCAGCCTCCAGCCAATGACTGGACCAGGAGTGATGAGCGGCCCAGCCATTTCCACCCATGGCTGGGTCTCTCCCTGGGCCAGCTGCACTCCAGAGCTTCCCGCTTGTCTGGCAGGAGCTGGGCAGGTCTGCATCATGGACTGACAGCACCTCTACCTGGTCCTGCTTCCTTTCATTTCTGATTACAGGTTTACTCCCTAAAATATCTTGCACTGCTAAATGCCTCAACAGCTTCTTTGGGAGAACCCAAATTGTGATATATGACAAATGCTAGAGAGATTTATGTTTCATAACAACAATTATGACCAAAAAATCCTCGCAGGAGCACCAGTGGAAATGAAGTTCTTCATTGCTTTGCCTAAAACCTCCCAGTCTACTCTAAGTGAACATTCCCTGGCTCCTCTCTGTTCCTTAGTCAGTGTTAAACCAAGGTTAGTATTTATGAGTATTTTTCCTGTTTGGACCAGTATGAATTTCCTTGCTTCAACTTAAGCACACTTCTTCTTCACATATTCACTGTGAAGATGAAGAAGCAAACACCTACACCATGATTCGAGATGCTTACGCCATTTTTTATATCGATTAAGCTTCTCAAGGTCCTTAAATATCCCTCTGAGGTCTGATTTTCCAAGCTATTCATCATTTTTATTGCTTTTCTCTGGATGTTATCCAACTCTTCACCCTGCATCTGTCTTCAGATGCAGAGTTTCAAATTCATAGCAGTTCTCTTCCAAGAAGCAACTGGGGATGGGAGAATAAGATAGAGGAGCTGCATGGTCATAATTGACTAGTTAGTAAGGACTAACTCTAAAAACCAGCAACACAATTTTTCTAGCTATGTAAGCTACAAAACACAAGTTTTCTAGTTATGATATTAATCAGTAATTGCATGATCTTTAATATTTTCTTTAATATATCCTACCTCACTATAGAGAGTGATAGTATCATTTAAAATGAACCAAGTCAGCAATACATAGGCATGACTCCAGTAGAAACACAAAGCTGTGTTTTCCATCAATTGAAGAAACAACTTATAAATCTTCCTATAAAAAAGATGGCACTTATACACACACATGTCCCTAAAAAATGATGGTTAGAACACAATAAAGTGAAAATGGACCACATTCTTTTTTTTTTTTTTGGCGGTACCAGGGATTGAACCCAGGGGCATTCTACCTCCAGGCTACACCCCCAGTCCTATTTTTTTTTATTCTTTTTATTTTAAAGCAGGGTCTCACTAAGTTGCGGAGGCCTCACTAAGTAGCTGAGGCTGTCCGCGAACCCAGATCTTCCGGTCTCAGCCTCCCAAGTATTGGGATTATAAGCGTGCGCCACCACACCCAGCTTGGACCATATTCTTTTATCTTCCTCTATGAACATTTAATCTTCTAAAAGACAAACATTGTATTTTCCTGTTTGGTCCAATATAATTTTTTTGGTCCAATATAAACCTTGTGAGTATTTTCCTATTTATATTTCCAATATAAATTTGCTCTGCCTACAGTCCTGTTCTTCATGAGCTAGTTTTCTTGGTTCTACTATCTGGCATGACATGCTTTTCTAGCACATTCTCCAAGAATCCCTTCACCTGCTCTAGGTTCTGTATTGAACTATGTGTTATTTCTCTGCCAACACTGCCGCTTTCCCTAGCTCTCTCCCTTACTTGGAGTTTCTACATCCTCAAATACATCATACCCTTCCCGTTCAAATAGTTTGTCATCCAAAGCCAGCTTTGAATACCTCCTTTTTTTTTTTCGGTACTGGGGATTGAACCCAGGGGCATTTTACCTCCGAGTTACATCCCCAGCCCTATTCTTATTCTTTATTTTGAAACAGGGTCTTGCTAAGTTGCAGAGAGCCTCATTAAGTAGCTGAGACTGGCCGTGAACCCGGATCCTCCGGTCTCAGCCTCTCAAGTACTAGGATTACAAGCGTGTGCCACCACACCTGGCTGAATAACTCCTTTGCCTTGAAGACCTGTCTAGTTCCCACAGTTGTGCTTTCTCCCTTCCCAGAATTCCCAGAGCATTCTGCTGCACTATCCCATCCTACACTACCTTACCTGACACACACAAGTATCTTACATCAGCTCATGTGGTCAGGCACAGTGCTTGTTTGTGTACTTTCTCAACATCTCTGCCAACCTTTCATCCAATAAGTCACTGAACTGTTCACAAATAGGTTTCAGATGCTCAAGTAGATATTGGAAATATAACTATAAACAAGGTTGACTCAGTACCTATCCTCTGGGAATAGTCTAGACAGGAAGAACAACTGAAAAGATAATGGCTATAGTCCCACTTTAGTCAGAGGATTCATGGGCTGGTACAGGAGACACAGAAAGGGCTCCTAACCCAGGATCAGGATCAGGGGACTCTAATGAAAACGAAACTTCAGGAAAATGAACTGTGTGGTAGAAATTGCTGCTGGTAAAGAAATAGTTCGTGAAAAAAGCCAGGGGTAAGACAGCACTATACTTTCAGAGCACCATGGGGGAGCCTGAAAATGGGTGGGGTCACAACTAAAGTGAGAGGCAAGGATTAAATGGAGGCAGAAGTCTGGTCAGGACAGACCTTTTAAGACATGTGAAGGAGTTCGGATATTAGCCTGAGACAGTGGCAAGTCACTGAAAGGTAATCATAGTTTGCATTTTCAAAGGACTCCTCTGGCTTTAGTGCAGAGACTATGTTGCAAGAGATCAAGATAGGGAATTGGGACACCAAGTAGTCACCTGCTTCACAAATCCAGAAGAGTCTCAATTGGTCATACCTGTATATTTCAAAAAGGTATAATTTGCTAAGTCCCAAGTCGAATGCATCCCTATCAGCTTTCACCCTCTTCATGAGTAAAAGTGTAAATGAAATTGACATAAAATATGTAGCGATAGCTAAAATATGTAGCCCCATATGATTGAGGGACCCCTCATTGTCCTATGCCAGACAGCCTCATCCAACATCTGGATTTTTAACACACCTGGAGACACTTTAGCATTTTGGCCATAACTATCATGGGGAAATTCACTGAATTTCCAAGTGTTGTTGTAGTTCATGATTCATGTGGTCAATCAATCAATAGTGCAATCATGTTAATTTTCGCAACAGGCACAATGACTATCCCTAATTCACAAGCACTGAAAACAAATTTACACAGAATAGATCCTACTAACAAGGATTAATGCCATCCCCTCCTCCTTACATTCTTCCAGCCACAGGCAAAATCAGCAGGTACTTCTGCTGTTTCCTTTGTTTAAAACTGAATGTTAGACCAGAAACTATTCAGAGGCTACTCTGTTGGGAGGTCAGCTTTTTGGTCAGGAAATAGCACAGAGCTCCCCGTGTCATATAAAACTATTTCTGAATGGCAGGAAAGATAGATGGGAAATATACATGAATGCCATTATTTCCTTAATGGTGATAGCATAGGAGTACCTGCTCCACATGCCAGCTCTGCACCATCACTACCAGCTCACAGAGAGATGAGTGCTCTCTTCCCTGCAGATCACATGCTGTATCTTAGTTATGGCTACTACAACCAAGCACTGTAGGCTGGCTGGCTTTTAAACAATGGAAACTTATTACTCACACCTCCAGAGGCTGAAAGTCCGAGATAAGAGTACCAGCATGTCAGGTTCTGGTGCCCTCTTCCTAGCTGCAGACAACTGCCTTTTCCTTACATCCTCTCATGGTAGAAAGAGGTGAAAGAGCTCTCAGGATCCTATTGTAAGGGAACAGATCCTATTCTCAAGGGCTCTGCTCTCATGACTTAAATACCTCCTAAAGACTCCACCTCCTTATACCATTCACCATACAAATTTGTTGGGGGAGACATGCATTCCAGTGTACAGAGTTATGGTGAGAACCTGGGATTCATCTTAATAGCTGCCATAGCAACTACCTAGCTAATACCAAAAAGAAAGACGATAAACCATTTTGAATCAGGTTATCTATTTGGTAAATGTCCTCTATTATCTAATTGACCCAAAATCAAACAATTTAAATCATTCAGCTATTTAAGCATACATTTCTTTTAGATCACTTATTACAGTCATGTTGTTCTAAACTATACACCAAGAAATGATATTGCTCATGTCAATGTTCTTTGGACCCTTATTAGAGCTGTTGTTATTGTTTGCTTCTTTTTAGTCTTATCTGTAGTGTGTGCTAATCAAAACTACACTGAGATTTCAACTAACTCCATTTAGAATGGCAATAGTCAAAAATATAAGCAATCATAAATGTTGGTGAGAATATGGGGGGTGCTTATACACTGTTGGTAGAATTTTAAATTAGTACAACCACTATGAAAATCAGTATGGAGGTTCCTCAGAAGACTTGGAATGGAACCACCATATAACACATATCTTTCCAAAAGAATCAAAGTCAGCATACTATAGTGATACCTGCATACCTATATTTATAGCAGCACAATTCACAATAGCCAAATTATGGAACCAAACTAGGTGTTCGTCAGCAGATGAATGGATAAAGAAAATGTGGCATATACACACAATGAAGCTTTACTCAGCCATAAAGAACAAAATTATGTCATTTGCTGGAAAATGGAGAACATATACATACAATAATAGAGACCATTATGCTAAGTGAGATCAGCCAGTCAAGAGTCATATGTTTTCTCTCATATTGGAAGCTAAAGAAAAAAATAGAAAAGAAAAGGGAAGAGAAAACCGGTAAAATAGTGGAAGGATATTGGGGAAGGTAGAAGGAGAAGGGAAAAAGAGGCGTGAAAAATGAAACAGACCAAATAATGTTATTTCATATAGGAAGGTATCACTCCCAATCTCACTAGCAGGTATGGGGAGGGAGAAGGGAGGTAGCCAGGTGGGATGCGGAGGGGAACACATGCTTTTATATCACTTTGACTTTCACTACAATGTATAATTATATTGCACCAATATAATTCTAAAAAAATTCATTATGGTGCTGTTTGATGAGAAAATATTTGGACCTGATTTTTCATGTCTATGAACTAAAATGGCTAAAAAATCTCATTCTGTGGATTTTCTTGGCCAGGCTTTGCCCGGAACCTTCAGTTAGGCATGCCTCCTTGTCAGGACTTTCTAAAGGAATTGATGGTCATCCCCTTCATCACAGATCTTGTTCAGCCGACTGATAGAGATAAAACTCCATGTACTCAGTAACAGAAAGATTAGCTTGCAAAGCCCAGCTCCTTGTCAGGGAAAATAACCTTGAATTCTTTGTTCCTCAGTGGACGATCAAAGAATATGCATTCCATCTGTTTCTTTAGCTTTCAAAAATCTTTACTGGATTAAGTCTGATAAATGAACTATGTCATTGGATGGCTTCATTTTGGTCTTCTAGTTATATTGTTTTTTCTGAATGTATGTTAAGTCTCTCATCAGCATACTTTGAAGGACAAAATGAAAAATAATCCTATAAAACTCAAGATTACACCAACTCTATAGATGCCATCAACTACACGGTTTCTTATATTACCCAGTGATCCCTTAAAGAAAATCCCTAGGATAAATATCTCACAGGTCTTAGTGCCAGAAAAAAAACTGTATTTCCCCCCAGGTAATTGGACCCTTTTTTATTTATGGAAATAGTGACTCAGGGACCCAGTAATGTTCCTGTCTGCATTTGCTGCTAGAAAGCATACAAATGGTGGCTCAGAGATTCACATTAATTTACTCTAGGTATTTTTCTACTATGAAAACACAATTATTGAAGACAAATTTAAAATTCTAGAAAAATGAACACAAAAATCACTTGTACTTTCTCTACTCCAGGATGATCACTGACGTTTTTGTTATTATTTCCTAGAGTTTTTTTATTTCCATGCCTGTACCCTGTTATTCTTTTAAAAAAAATAGAAACATGTCATATAACACTTTGCAACTTGCATTTATTTATTTATTTATTGGCACTGGGGATTGAACCCAAGGGCATTCTACCTCTGATCTACATCCCCCAACCACCCCTTTTTTATTTTGAAACAGGGTCTCACTAAGTTGCCCAGGCTATCCTCAAACCTGCAATCCTCCTGTCTCAGTTTCCCAAGTACTGAGATTACAGGCATGTGCCACTGTGCCTGGATGCAACTCACTTTTTCTTTTTCCTTGATAATATACTATGAACACAATTTGCATTTAACTAAATCCTTTAACCACATTTTCAATGACCATTGAAAATAAACATTCCGTAGATGTGCCAACATCTATTCAATTGTTTCCTTATAATGGAATTTTTATGCCCTTTCCCTGTTTATGTTATAAACATGTCCTGATGAACATTTTCATATCAGTAGCTTTATAATAACCTCTTATAACAATCTTTTATTATTTCCTTAAGAATAAATTTCTCTTTTTTTTCTTCCTTTTGTGGTACTGGGGATTGAACCCAGAGACCATTCTACTTCCAAGCTACAAAGTCCTTTTTATTTTTTATTTTGAAACAGGGTCTCACTAAGTTATGGCTCACTGGCCTCAAACCTACAATCCTCTTGTCTCAGTCTCCCAAGTGCTAGAATTACACGTATGTACCACCACACCCGACTAAGAATTTCTAAAAGTAAATTGATTAGGTCGAAGTTTGTGTTAAATTCCAAAGTTGTTGTTAAGAATTAAGAAATTGTTCTTCGTGGGGCAGGATGCAGAGGAAAATACACCAAGTGATGTATGTGTGCATGTATGAATGTATCACTTTGACTCTCATTATGATGTATAATTAGATTTCATCTGACCCCAATCAGAATGGCAAGCATTAAGAAGTCAAACAACAACAAATGTTGGCGAGGATGTGGGGGAAATCGGGACTCTTCTACACTGTTGGTGGGATTGCAAACTAGTTCAACCACTATGGAGATCAGTGTGGAAATTCCTCAGAAAACTGGGAATGGACCCACCATATGATCCAGTTATACCACTACTGGGTATCATACCAAAGGGATTGAAACCAGAAAACTAGAGTAATATATGCATACCCATGTTCATAGCAGCACAATTTACAGTGGCCAAATTATGGAACCAACCTAGGTGTCCATCAACAGATGAGTGGATTACAAAATTGTGGGAAATACACACAATAGAATTCTACTCAGCAATAAAGAAGAATAAAATAACATCATTTGCAAGAAAGTAGAAGGATCTGGAGAACATTATGTTAAGCGAGATCAGTCAATCACAAAAAAAGAAGGGACATATGTTTTCATTAATATGTGCAACCTAAGGAGTAGTAGGGTCACACAAGGGATTCTGGTTGATAATGGAGAACCCTCAGCGGAACAAGGGAATTGGTACAAGGGAAGGGGGAGGGCAAGAAAGAAGCGAATTAATGGAATTACTATCATAAACAATATGTACATGTGAAAATATACCAACATCATTCTTGGTACTTCATATGGGTGAGGGGAGGCGGGGGGGAGGACACTAAGAGCTGTGTGCATGTATGTTAACATCAAATAGATATTCATTGCGATGTAAGACTCCAATGCACCAATAAAAGCACATTAAAAAATAAATAAAAAAATAAAGAAAGATTTTATTACCTTTAAAAAAAAGAATGCACCAATAAAAGTATAAAAATGCTTTTCAAAGAGACTGCACAAGTTTTTAGTCTGGTGAGCAATTTTATTAAATGTCACGTTCTGTAGGTTGCAGGAGCTTGTTTGCATTAATTCACATATATGTGCTCATGCATGGACATAAACAGACACATTCACAGAAAACAGACCACCATGCTGTTGCTGGGCTGGTTTAACATTTGCAGATGTGGTCACCATCTACCACATCTCATCATGACCTCCTCTCTGAGCCTGGTCCCACCAGGGTTGGCTCCACAGGGACAGGCCCCAGTGTTAACATCTCTGCCCCATGATTCTGACCAAAGCTACTTCAACTGAAGGTGGACATTTGCTTCAAGTTAGCCATTTTACTCTTTCTCTTGGAAATTTCACAAAGAAGAGACATAAAACTGGGAAGTTAGATTTGACTCATTAATTGAAGACACCCTGACCCCTTCATGAGAATATTCATAAATTCCTGCTATTAGAATCCAGAAAGCTGCCATGACTCATCCTTTTTTGAGACAGTTTTCATCAATACCAGCTCAGGCTAGCCTGAGCAATGAATAATGATGAAAATATAACTTAACACTTACTGGATGTTCTCAATGAAACAGGCAATATTCTAAGAACTCTCTATGTATATTATTTCACTCATCTTTACAACAACCTGTTGAAATGAAGATCTTGATTTTAGAGATGAGGGAACTGACAGAAGTTGAGTGATTTACCCAATTGCTCAGGTCATGTCACTTCTAAGGGGGACAGGGCTGGGATCGAGCCAGAGGAGTTTCACTGAAAAGCCCACATTCTCAATTATTGCACTGGGGTGGATGATACCCCTCAGGGAGCCATAGAAACCTCATCTTAACACAACCCGAAGAAGCCATGCTGAGGCCACCCCTGGCATGCGTGGTGAAGACAAGGTTCACTCATCCAAGGCTCGAGGTGGCCGCAGAGACCAACTCACTGTACTGTTCAACAGTCTCAGCTGATGGCCACCTGAGAACATCCACCTGGCACAGGAGGGCCATTCTGCTCCACTCCACAAATCATATTTTCACTCTGGTTGTGGCTAGGGAGAGTTGGATGTGATGACTTGTGTGTATCTATGGTACTGGGAATTGAACCCAGACTCATTCCACCTCCAAGCTATACTCCCAGCCCTTTTTATGTTTTTTATTTTGAAACAGGGTCTCACTAAATTGCTAAGGCTGGCCTCAAACCTGCGATCCTCCTGTCTCAGTCTCCCAAGTACTGGAATTACAGGTTTGCGCCACCACACCTGGGTGTGGATATGTTGGCTTTTATAGGGCATCCTAAACTATGTTCAGTTTTACTCATCCAGAAAGAAGTGTGGTTCTGCCCCCAAGTTGGATCAGGAGATCCATTCTGGCCTCATTTGGAGAGGAAGCACCAGGAAGAGAATCAGAGGGAAATCATCCTGCCACCATCAGGGGTGAGAAGTAAATTACCTACTCAATTAGAAGAGGTGTTATTACCAGGTTTGCCGGAGCCCGCTGGCAGAGTCGAAGGGTTCGAACTGTTCCTGAAACGGGGAGTGAGGATTGAGAGAAAAGGGAGAGAGAGACAAGGAGTAGCATAGACAAGAGACGAGAGAGGAAAGACAAAAGATAGCTTCGAGAGAACTGCAGTCAATACCGTAGCCTTTTAGGGAGGACTTTCAGTCAATACTGGAGCCTTATCGGGAGGACGGTCAGTCAATACTGCCGTGTGACGGACAGTCAATACTGCCGTGGCGTCTTTATTTTGCTCGGACCTTATATACACTTTCAGAGCATCAGATGTACACAATGCCAACCTTAACAACATAGCACCAGATATATATAATATTAATACCAACAAGCAGACAAACATTGTGCTCTCACGCAGCACCCCTCCTCCTTCTCGGGTCAAGGAGGGGTCAACTCGTTCCTCCACGAGCCTCCCTATGTTGTTACAGCCACAATTAACAAAATCGGCAACACTTGGTAAAATCCTCGCCTTGCCAGGCTGTTTATGCAACTCAGAGAAGGGAATGGCTCCCGACACAGGTTGAAAATATATTTATTGAGTTGACAGGAAATAAGATATCAGATCGTTGTTTTAACTTGCATAAATTGTCTGATAATTATTTTAATTATTGAAGACTTTTGAGGCAGTTGCACTTTCAGCAGCCACCTTGACATTCCTGAATCAAAACTTTGAAGGCATAAAGTGGACTGTAATGATGATTTTTCTAATAATGGCTTTAGGTCGTATAATAAATCCACACTGCCTTGATATAAAAAATACTAGCACCACACTAAGAGTCAAAAAACAGTATGTCTAATTGTACCCGTCCTCCTCAATTTTAGTGTCTCTACTTTCCTCGAAATTCCTTGTCAGTGGTCCTGGGAGTCCTGGGGCAGTGTCTTGCTTCTCTGCAGCATCAGCCATTCTTTTCCAGCTCACTCTGGCCACTCCTTCTGTGTCAGATGTCCTGCTGATGTCCTCTGGTGGCACCAGTCAGCTGTGGTCACCAACTAAATGTACCTGTGTCACCATCGATTCCTACCAGATCTGAGCAAGAGCCTCCAGCTCTCCTTTCCTGGCAACAAGGCTCCTAGAGAGAACACCATCTCCTCTCCCTGCAGGCGCTGCCAGCACCCGGTGGCTGCCCCAGCACATCCCCTGGCCCTCAGAGAGCCCAAAGACATAGTGGGCTCACTGGTCCCCACCTTGAATCCACTGCAGCCTGAGAATTAGGTACCAAGCGGCATCCAAAGTCGCCTCCCTTTTCCCTCTTGGCCCATCATCTCTGAACTGAGTTTGTGCACCCACTTGTCTGTCTCCCTTCAGGGAGTATTCTCTTCTTAAAGGATCCATGGTCACTCATGTAAATAGATATTCCAGACATGTCTGAATACGTGGTAAACATCAATTAGGCACAGCCTGGAATTCTTTCCATTGTATCTATTATCATCATTGCTATTATCCCATCATCGTCATTATCATTATGTTGAACTGGAGTCTACCAATGATAGACTATATGTCAGCCCATTTTGGAGAAAATTAGATGCACTTACTTCTTCTATCTCATTTTTCCCATATAAAAACATTTCTAAAAGAACTCTAATATTTAATATGCCTAACACAGCATTTTTAATTAACATAAATCTATGTGATGTACTAGAGAAAAATACATGGAATAAACACAGCCCTGAATTTTTCTTCTTGCATATGTATATCATTGATGCTGCGTATTATTATTTTTTTTGCGGTACTGGGGATTGAACCCAGGGGCATTCTACCTCTGAGCTCACCCCCAGCTCTATTTTTTATTCTTTATTTTGAAACAGGGTCTCACTAAGTTGTGAAGGGTCTCACTAAATAGCTGAGGCTGGCCACGAACCTGTGATGCTCCTGTCTCAGCCTCCCAAGTACTGGGATTACAAGGGTGCACCACCACGCCCAGCTGATGCTGCATATTAGAATAGTTGAGACCAAAAAGAAAAAGCCAGGCATGATGGTGCATGCCCATAATCCCAGTACTTGAGAGGCTGAGACAGGAGGATTGTAGGTTCGAGGACAGCCTCAGCAGTGTAGCAAGGCCCTCAGCAACTTAGTGAGACCCTGTTTCAAAATAAAAAACAAAATAGGGCTGGGGGTATAGTTCAGAGACAGAATGCCCCTGGGTTCAATCCCCAGTACTATGAAAGAAGAGGAGAAGGAGGAGAAAGAGAAGGAGGAGAAGAAGCTTCTAAATGGCCTATCTGTAAGATAGCTGGCTTAGGAGGTAAAAGGTCTGGGTTCTAATTACACTTCTTCCTTTAACTCATTGTGTGCTGGTAGAAAAGGCTCAGAACCTCTCCAGACTTCAGGGTCCTTCTTAATAAAATGATGTAGCTTGTTTTGAGAAACATTTCCTGGATATTCCATTTTATTTTTTTTTATGTTTTTATTGGTGCATTGTAGTCTCACATCACAATGAGTATCAGTTTGGTGTTAACATACATGCACACAGCTCTTGGTGTCCCTCCCCCCACCTCCCCCCCACATGTAGCACTGAGAATGATGTTGGTATAATCTCATATATACACATTGTTTATGACAGTAATTCCATAGATTCACTACTTTCTTACCCTTCCCCTTCCCTTGTACCCCTTCCCTTGCACCACTGAGGGTTCTCCATTGTCATTGGAGTCCCTTCTGTGTCCCCACTACTACTCTTCTACACTGTTGATGGGATTGCAAACTAGTTCAACCACTCTGGAGATCAGTGTGGAGATTCCTCAGAAAACTGGGAATGGATCCACCATATGATCCGGCTATTCCACTACTGGGTATCATACCAAAGGGAGTGAAACTAGAAAACAACAGTAATATATGCATACCCATGTTCATAGCAGCACAATTCACAGTGGCCAAATTATGGAACCAACCTAGATGTCCATCAACAGATGAATGGATTACAAAATTATGGGAAATACACACAATGGAATTCTACTC
>PVJS01043733.1:0-16950 GCA_004027185.1 Glis glis | reverse complement strand
CGAAGGAAGGAAGGAAGGAAGGAAGGAAGGAAGGAAGGAAGGAGAAAGAAAGAAAGAAAGAAAGAGAGAGAGAGAGAGAGAGAGAGAGAAAGAAAGAAAGAAAGAAAGAAAAAGAGAGAGAGAGAAAGAAAGAAGAAAGAAAGAAAAAAAGAAATCCAGTCATTAAGCAAACAATTTATCTTACAGTAGGTAATACCTTAGAATGGGGGCAATAGCACAGATTTGGGACTCATGCATAAATAAATTAGGTTAGTGTTTCTGTACAAAAATTGCAGGGTCTTTTATTTATCTATTTTTTGTGTGTGGTACTGGGGGTAGAACCCAGGAGCCTTCTACCTCTGGGTTATACCCCCAGTCCTATTTATTATTTTTTATTTGGAAACAGGGTCTCGCTAAGTTGTGGAAGGCCTCACTAAGTAGCTGAGGCTGTCTCCACCTCCCACGTACTGGGATTACAAGCGTGCGCCACCACACCTGGCTTTGCAGGGTCTTTTAAAAGCTGTGTACTCTTTGTCTCCCCATGCCCCTCACAGGACATTGATCTACACCCCTATCTGTACCCTGTTACTGGTCCCAGGAGGGCGGGGAGACAATCACTGACTTGGTGGCTTCCATGAGAAACCCCGGGATTGCTCAGGGACTGTGTACGGAAGGAGCTGGGATGAGGCCCTCCGAAGAGCCTGAGAGAGAAGAGGGGGCTGGAGGTAGGAGAGAGGCGATGTCACAGAGCCCAGGGCAAGCTAGGTTTCACAGAGGAGCAATAAACTGCCAGATGCTGCAAGAGGCGCGGAGGGAAGAGGGCTGAGAAGTTCCCTGAGCTCTGGCCGCGGGGACTGCGGGACAGCGGCTACCCGGGCCATTGCGGGGGACCCGCAGAGGCAGGGTGAAAGTCGCAGGCTGTGAGACCCTGAGCAGGTCACTCAACCTCTCTCAGCCTCCATTTCCTCCTCTGCAAAAGGGTGAGGGGGCTGCTTCCCCTGGGGGCTCACGAGTGGACTGAAGGAAGGGCAAGCGCAGAGCCCTAGGCCGGTGGGCACCCCGCCCTCAGCGCGCCAGCTCGGCGGTGGTTTGGGTACTTTTCTACTTTCTCTCCCTTTCCTCACTGATTTACTCTCAGATAAACAAACGACACCGGGGAGGAGGGGGAAGCAGGGATAGAGGCCTGCCACGTGGTGATGTGGGCCGAGCTTAGCACTGGGGCTCCAAAGCCACATCCCCCCACACCTTCAGACATGGGAGCGGACACATTGTAGACATCACCGTGCAGCCCATGCAGAGATATCTGCACGACTGTCATGCATGCAGACACAGAGATACTCCACCAGGTCCCCAACCTTGGAGAACGGCAGCCGGCCTCCCCAGGGGCCTTTGCATCTCCTCAGAGCAGGGTGATGTCCCTGCAGAGCCCCCCAGGGGGTCACCAACTGCGCCCGCAGCCCTTAGGCCCCGGGGGAGAGGAGGGGCACCGAAGAAAGCCGCCTGGGACACACCTCGGAGTTCTCCACCACCTTCTCCAGGTACTTGTTGAAGATGGAGTAGTCCTGCAGCTTGACGCTCAGCCGCTGGTGCTCCAGCCGCAGGGCCGCCATCTCCTGCTTGGCCTTGGCCAGCTCCCGCAGGCGCTGCCTTTTCAGCTCCCGCTCCTTGTTGGCTTTCTTCAGGGCGCGGATACGTTTCTGGTCATTCTCCTGGGACAAGGGGGATGGCGAGGGTCAGGCAGCCTGGGGCTGGTGGCACCCCTGGCCCCTCTCTGTCTGCCAAGCTCGGACCACTAGAAGGATGGGCCCAGATTGCCGGGTCGCCCGTGTAGGGGAGGAGGTGCAGAGGAAAAGGATTTCCAGGGTTCTTTGAAGGTAGTTTATTTGGAGCTAGTTATTGAAGCCAAGGGATTTCTGCAGATTGGGGTAGGGCTGGGAGGACAGCGGTTCAGCTCCAAGTCAAGAGGTGGCCTTGGGAGGAACAGATAGAGAATGAGTCTGTTTCCATGGAATTTGGGCTCTGGACTTGAGAGAGTGGACAGGAGAGAAGCCAGGGTTGAGGGAGACCCATATGGCACCAGGCCCAGTGTCTGGAGGGAACTCGACCCCAGGAGAGGCTGAGAAAGTCCAGAAGGGGGAACAGGAGCCCTCTGACAAAGCTTCCATTGTTGCTGTGCCTGGTGGTAACCATTTGTCCCGGGGCAGATGGCCGGGCCAGGGTTGGGAGGCCCCTGTTTTCTCCTGATTTGGTCCTTAGTGCTTCAACGTCTCTAGCTGCAGAAATGTGAAGCTGCCGCCCCTCTCTTCCTTGCAAAAGCTGGGGCAGCACTGATGGGACTCTATGGAGCTGAGACAGGAGATGTGTGCCTGGTCCAGGGGTCTGGCAGGGTAAGGCCATTCCAGAAAGTATGTTCCCAGGGGCTCAGGCTGGCCTGGGCTGGGCTGGAGGAGATGGCGCAGGCAATTCCAGCCCAGGAAGAAGGAAGCTCAACTACTGTCATCAGTCTGACCCTGCCTTCTTCCTTCTGCAAAGCCCTCCGTCAAGGTTAGAGATGAGTCTACCCCTCACAGTGTGCCGGTGTGGCTCTTTCCCCCTTGGGAGCTCCCAAGAGTCCACAGAGTTGGATGTGTGGTGGTGGCATTTGGGAAACATGGAGGGAGGTGCGTGGAGGATGTATGCTCTGCCCTCTGAGCACAGGAGAGGACTATGGGGCCCTAACTAGTGGCTTTCAAATCTACCTGTGCATCAGATACACCTGGGGACTTTTAAGAACTATAGATGCCACATGACTACGTCACTATGAGTCTCACTATCATGTACCATTATAGTACACCAGTTTAAAAAAACCTGATTAAAAAAAGAGGAAACTGCTGAGTGTGGTGGTGCATGTCTGTAATCCCAGTGCTTGTGAGGCTGAGATAGGAGGGTCGCAGATTTGAGGCCAGCCTCAGCAACTTAGCAAGACCCTGTTTCAAAAAAAAAAAAAATAGGGCTGGGGGTGTGGCTTGGAGCTAGAATGCCCCTGGACACAGAGGATGCCGAGGAAAGCACCAGGCATTGTTAGAACACTGAAGACGCTTTCAACCCAAGATGAGGAGCCGCAGAAGTGATGAGGAGCAGGGACGACGTGTCCACCTGTGGAGTGTGGTCCTCCCTGCCTGCTGCAGCCCACACCCACCTACCTGGATGAACTGCTCGAACTTCTGGATGTGGGCCTTCAGCTGCTCTTCCTTGACTCCCAGCTCCTCCCAGCGCAGGTTCAGGGTTTCCATTCTGCGCTTAAATGTCTTTGGGGATGCGGGAGCAGAGAGGTCAGGAGGACCCCTGACGTGAGTGCCCGGAAGACCCCAGCACCCCCTGCCCCGGACTCTAGGCCCAGGCCCAGGAGGGTCCATAGGAGGCCTTCCACTTTGCACCCTGTGTCTACTTAGATTAGAGCCCAGGACAATGGTACCCTCCAAACTCAGGTCCTTTCTGTTCTTCCCAGAGAAAAGAGACCAGAACCACCAGCCGAGACCCTGGGTCTAGCCACCCCCACCCACAAAATGGAGTGCTGACCACCTGTTCTCCCTGAGCCCCTGTAGGCTCTGCCTGCACCCTTGTCCCCAATGCTGATACTCCTCTTCCTCTTCCTCCTCCTCCTCCTCCTCCTCCTCCTCCTCCTCCTTCTTCTTCTACTGGGGATTGAACCCAGGGGCATTCTACCTCTGAGCTACACCCCCAGCTCTTTTTATGGGTCTCACTAAGTTGCTGAGGCTAGCCTCGAACCTGCGATCCACCTGTCTCAGCCTCCCAAGTACTGGGATTACAGGCATGGCTCACCTCCTTCTTTTGTTCCATAGCCTGATGCATGATCTTGGCCTCCTTCTTCTTCTCCAGTAGCCGGATGGACGGGGAATCTGACTGCTCCTCCACATTGGGGAACTTCCTGCCCAAGACACCGCAAGAGAGACTGAGGGTCCTGAGGCTGCAGCAGGCTGGGTGGGGAGTAATCCAGGGAGACAGATACCCACAGGGAGAGAACAGGGTCTTCTCCCCCATGGTGTGTTGAGGAGTGAGGGCCATGCTGGCATTTGGAGAGTGAGCTGGGGCAGGATGATGGGGCAGGGTGGTTGGGAGAGGAGGAGATGGTGGGGTGGGGGTGGCCCCAGGCACAGAGGGTGGTGGCAGGCCGGGCCCCAACACTCACTGCAGTAGCTGTAGCAGCCGCTCCCCATACTGCATCCGGAAGTATTCGGCCAGGTCTTCCTCTTCCATGATGCCCAGGCTCATGGTGGCAGTGACCTAATGTCCCGGAAGACTGCCTCTTCACAGTGAAACAGCGGTGGCAGAGCCGCGGGGGACTGGAGGTGGCACCAGCTGTCCTCTCCCTTCTCCCCTCCTCCTGCTTGCAGAGTTCCCCAGGGACTGGTGCCTGAAAAACTCAGCGGAAACCAACTGGAGGCTGAGGCTCAGGAGGATTTGTTGAGGCGGTGATGGGAGATCTGGTTACTTAGCAACAGGTTCCTGGTTCAGTGAACCACACCTGGAACTCAGGCTTTGCCCTCTGACCTCTGTCTCCATTAACCCCACTCTTGCTGGGGTCCCATTCTCTGTTCTGGCCCGTCTCTCTCAGGAGCTCTGGAAAGAAGTTAGGCTGGATTAGATGCTGGTCGCCATGGTGCCCAGGGCCGGGAGGCAGGGTCTGGGTGTGCATGGCACAGGGTATTTGGAGGTGAAGAGGGCTTACGTGGAGCCGGGCTCCGGGGCCTCCCTCCTGGGTTCAGGGGTGTGTGAAGATGAAGGCAGGGCTGGGCCTGGGAAGGATGGACGACCAAGAAGAAAGGGGAGGAGGAAAGGAGGCGCTCGGCGGAGGCGAGGAGGGGGCCTGCGGGAAGATGGGAAGAAGCCTGAGGTTAGAAGCCAGCGGGACCAAGGGTGGGTCGGGGTACAGCACGTGCGAGGATGCGCGGGAAGCCGGGGACCGACGAGGGCCGCACGTGGAGGAGGGTTGCCAGTTAACGTCCTCAAAAGTAAAAAAGGAGAAACGCCAGGCTACATACCAGAAACGTCCCCTACCTAAAAGCTTTGCTTTATGATGGCCGCCCCCTTGATGTCCAGCGCACACGCAGCAGCTCCTGCGGGCCGCGGCCCCACGTGTCGGTTTGAGCCCGTGCGCGTACGCGCGGACCCGCGGCTCCGGCTGCGCGCTCGCCCCCGACGCTGACCCGAGCTCGCGCCCGGCGCCCACGCGCCCCGCCGGGAGCGCGACCAGGTGGGACGGGGCGGCCTCCGGCGGCCGGGCGCTGAGCGCGCGAGCGCACCGCCACATTGCCGGGCATCGTGCGCCCCCTGCTGGCCGCCGTCGCCCTCGCGCTCCACACCCTGGCTGGGGAGGAGACGCGGTCCTGCCAACCTCCGCTCGGTCTCGGCGGGACCTCCCCCGCAGAGCCGGCCACAGCACACGCCCGTGGCTTCCAGCCAGCCCCGGGGGCTCCGCAGACGCCACAGGACTCACCCCACCCCACCCAGATCACACCTACCCATGCACTTACCATCCCCACCTCTCCCCGAGCCCCTGAACGCGAGGTGCTTCTCCACTGAAGCATCCCAGAGAGACAGACCCGGCAGGGAGACAGTAAGACTCCAGTAGCTTTTATATATATATACTGGGGACCGAATCCAAGGGCAGTCCACCTCCAAGCTACACCCTCAGCCCTATTTGTTTTTTATTTTTATGTTTATTTATTTATTTATTTATTTATTTATTTATTTATTTATTTTGCGGTACTGGGGATTGAACCCAGGGACATTCTACCTCTGAGCTACACCCCCAGCCCTATTTTTTATTCTTTATTTTTGAAACAGGGTCTCACTAAGTTGCAGAGGGCCTCACTAAGTAACGGAGGCTGATGGCGAACTTATGATCCTCCTGTCTCAGCCTCCCAAGTACTGGGATTACAAGCGTGCGCCACCACGCCCGGCACTTTTATTTTTATTTTTATTTTTAATCGGGGTCTCGCTAAATTGCTGAGGGTCTTGCTAAGTTGCTGAGGCTGGCCTCGAGCCTTCGATCCTCCTGTCTCTGCCTCCCAAGTACCCCGAGTACAGGCGTGCGCCACGTGGTCCACTACTGGTAACAATTCTAAACTCTGCAAAGAGGAGCATTTCCTGTTTTATTCAGAGCGCTCACCTCAGTTTGGGTAACCGTGTGATGCTCGCCTTTGAGGAAAGAGGCCGGCCCCTGTCTGCTTCCGGAGTCACCTGTTCACCTTGGTATACAGGACACATCCTTGGTTGTGGAACCAGGTGGGCCAGGGCCAGGTTGGTCCATCCAAGTGGCTGCTAAGACGTCGTCCTCCGCTGCCCATGAGTGCCCTGTGTCTGGAAGCTCTCTGCTGCTTCATTTGATGCCTTGCACGAGTCATGAGAATCTTGACCCCATCACCTGCCATCATCCCTCCCTGGGCTCTAGCTTTTACTCAGGGACTCTGGATCAGGGCTCTGGGCTGCTGAATTCACACAAGTCTATGCTCTCCCCAGCTCCCCTCCTCTGCCTTTCCGGTGAGCCCTGATTTCTTCTTTCTTTTCTTTTTCCTTTCCTCTTTCTTTTTCCTCCTCCCTCCCTCCCTCCCTTTCTTTCTTTTCTTACTGGTGATTGAACCAGGGGCATTCTATCTCTGAGCTCCACTCCCAGCCCTTTTTATTTTGAAACAGGGTCTCACTAAGTTGCTGAGGGTCTCGCTAAGTTGCCAAGACTGGCCTCAAACCTGCCATCCTCCTGTCTCAACCCCCCCCCCCAAGTACTGGGATTACAGGCGTGCACCACAATGTATGGCTATGCAGCACTCTTTTTGAGAATTACAAGTATGTTTGGAAATAAGCTGAAAGCAGAGCTTAATAAAGAACTTAATTGTAGACAAAGAAAACAGGCCTATCATAATCTTACATATGGAAATTTCTTTTTTTTATCCAAAATGTGTTTTTTTGGGATGGTTTCCCACTCATCTTGATTTAGGCTGTTTTTGTGCTCTACACAATCAGAGAAACTTCTCTAGTAACATACTATAGAAATGATCCCTGAAAGTATAGTCTTATATATGGAAATCTTAATGGAAATATCACTCAATTTAATTTAGTGTACAAGATCTCCTGTCTCCTGGAAGATTCTCTTCCATGCAGTAATCAGGGATTTAAGCCCCTTCCATCTTGCAACTCCACCATATTTGCTGTGACCTCAAAGTAAAATGAATAATTTAAAAAGAAGAATTCAGTCAGGCACAGTGGCACACACCTATAATCCCAGGAGGTTGAGGCAGGAGGATCGCAAGTTAGAGACCAACCTGGGAAACCGTGAAATCCTGTCTCAAAATAAAAAATATAACAGGTTGGGGATGTAGCTCAGTGGTATAGTGTTCCTGGGTTCAATCCCTAGTATCAAAAATAAATAAATAGAGCTGGGCGTGGTGGCGCACGCTTGTAATCCCAGTACGTTGGGAGGCGGAGACCGGAGGATCCGGGTTCACGGCCAGCTTCAGCTCTCTCGCTCTCTCCCTGTGTGTCTGTCTCTCTCTCTCTCTCTCTCTCTCTCTCTCTCTCTCTCTCCTTAGTGAGGCCCTCCGCAACTTCATGAGACCTGGTTTCAAAATAAAGTATAAAAAATAGGGCCGGGGGTGTAGCGCGGAGGTAGAACGCCCCTGCGTTCAATCCCCGGTACCGCAAAAAAATAAATAAATAAATAAATAAATAAATAAACAATCAGGACCATGAATATAGAATGGGTTAATATTTAGGAAATCTATTAAAAAATTAATTCTATCAATATGTCTTAAGAAAGTTGCCATCATTATGGTAGATGTCAATGTGACATTGAATAATTCAACATCCATCCTGTAGAAAAAGTATTGGTGTAGAAAGGTATTTTATCAATGTGAAAAAATATCTGAACCCAACAGAAAACATTAGCATTTACATTAAAGACATGCTTCTTAAAGTTAGGAACATGACAGGCTTTCTGCTCTCCCTACAATCATTTGACATTGTTTTGGATGCTTTAGTGCAAAAAATAAAATTGAGTTTTTCTTTTACATAATGGCAGATGCTGTGATCATGTACTATGAAAATGTAGGAGAATGATTAGTTAGAATGATTTGAATTTTATGTGACGCTAGGCAATTTATATGAAGGATGAAGTTGATTCGGATGCATGGACATGGAGAAATATCTATGATAAATTAAGTGACAAAAGCAAGATGCAGAAAAGAATGTGACCGTGTGTGTGTGTGTGTGTGTGTGTGTGTGTGTGTGTGTGTATGTGTGTATGTGTAAGTATAGAAAAAGCTGTAGAAGGAGCTCAGTGTGGTGGGGCACACCTGCACACCATTACTTGGGAGGCTGAGACAGAAGGATTGCAAGTTCGAGGTCAGCCTCAGCAACTTAGCAAGACCCTTTTTCAAAATGAAAAATAAAAAGGGCTGGGGGTGTAGCTCAGAGGTAGAAAGGTAGAACCCCCTGGGTTCAGTCCCCAGGGACCACACACACACACACACACACACACACACACACACTGATCTCTCCTGGAGACAGTTCTGAGAGTGAATTATTATGAAAGCCCGAGTCAGTCACTTGCTTCCTGTCTGACACGTGGTCACTTAGTTCCACACGTGCTCCCACCGTTGCTACTGCCATGAGGTGAGACAGCCGAGAGGGCCCTCACCGGAGCTGAGCTGATGCAAGCGCCATGTTCACCAACCTCCAGGACTGTGCGCTAGATAAACCTCTTTTCTGCATAAGTAACCTACCTCAGTTATCTTATTATGGCAATGAAAAACTGACTAATACACAATGAGAAGACAGCCATCTGCAAACATGGAGCAGGCCCTCACCAGACACTTGATCTACCAGCATCTTCTTTTCTTTCTTTCTTTCTTTCTTTCTTTCTTTCTTTCTTTCTTTCCTTCCTTCCTTCCTTCCTTCCTTCCTTCCTTCCTTCCTTCCTTCCTTCCTTTCTTTCTTTCTTTCTTTCTTTCTTTCTTTCTTTCTTTCTTTCTTTCTTTCTCTTTTTTTGTACTCAGAATTGAATCCAGAGGTATTCTACCTCTGAGTTATAGCATCTTGACCTTAGGCTTCCCAGCCTCCAGAATTATGAGAAATAAATGTGTGTTGTTTGAGATACCCAGTCTGGGCCATTCTCACTTTTGAGGTGGCCTGCATTCTCCCTGAATGTGTATTTCTTACTTTTCTAAATAAATCTCTATGTGTCTGAAAAAAAAAAACAAAGATACCCAGTCCGTGGTAATTTGTTTTAGCAGCCTGAACTGATAGGACACTCATCAACACCACCGTATATTACCAGTATCCTAAAATGTTGTCAGTCATTGGGCATGGAGAATATCCATGCGTAGGTGAAGTTATGCATCTCTATATTAGTCATTTCCTCCTCTGTATTTCCTTCCTCCCTCCCTCCCTCCCTCCTTTCTTTTTTTTGTACTTGGGATTGGACCCTGGGGCATTCTACCTCCAAGCTATACCCAGCCCCTTTTATTTTTATTTTGAAACAGGGTCTTGTTAATTTGCTGAGGGTCTTGCTAAGTTGCTATGGCTGGCCTCAAACCTCTGTCCTCCTCTCTCAGCCTCCAAGTACTGAGATCACAGGCATGCACCACCACATCCAGTTCCTCTATGCTTCTTGATCATGTTCAATGTGAGTCCATTCTTTGACATTGCACAAAGGCTCCCCATAATCCTCCCAGACTCTACTTGCCTCATTTCCATGTGGGTTATGGAATTGACTACACTGGAAATGGTCCTGTAGTGGAGGCAAGTTGGAATGGTACCTGCATATGTCTGTTTGCTGGAATAATCGCTGTGTTCTTAGCCCTGCCATTCTTGCGGTTACAAAACATCCACACTTTGCAGCCTCCTCCCACTTGACTGTTTCTCCTGGTGTCTCCTTTGAATTCAACAACTCAGTCATTTGGTTTCTGCTAACTAAATCCAGTATACTCCCCTCTCATATAATAGTTTTCCTGTGATTATTACTACCCATCATATATATGGGAATATTTTCTCCCAGCCTGCTGTTAGCTTTTTAATTTTGTTTGTGGTATCTTTTGTCACAGAAATTTAAAATATCTAGCCAAACTTGTTGACCATTCTTTCTTTTTATTCTTTTTTCTTTTGGTCCTGGGGATTGAACCCAGGGGCAATCTACCTCTGAGCTACACCCCCAGCCCTATTTTATTTTTATTTTGAAACAGGGTCTCACTAGGTTAATGAGAGTCTCGCTACTTGCTGAGGCTGTCCTGGAACCTGTGATCCTCCTCTCTCAGCCTCCCAAGTACTGCGATTCTAAGCATGCACCACCATGCCTGGCCCTTTCTATTTTTTTGTTTTGTGTTTTTCTTAGAAAAGTCTTCTGCACACTGAAAATTATAAATGTATTACAACCCATTACTTTTAGAATTGTGATAGTTAATGTAAAATTTACCATCATAACCATTTTAAGTGTATGATTCAGTATTAAGTATATTTTATATCATTGTATAATCTCTAAAACACTTCACCTTGCAAGACTGAAACTCAGTGACTATTAGTCAACAATTCCTTACTCCCCTTCCCCCCAGACCCTGGCAATCACCATTCTACTTAGGATTTTGACAACACTAGGTACCTCTTTTTTGTGTGTGTGTGGTACCGGGGATTGAACCCAGGGGCGTTCTACCTCCGTGCTACACTCCCGGCCCTATTTTTTATACTTTATTTTGAAACCGGGTCTCACGAAGTTGCGTAGGGCCTAAGTAGAGAGAGAGAGAGAGAGAGAGAGAGAGAGAGAGAGGGAGAGAGAGAGAGAGAGACAGGGAGAGAGATAGAGAGAGAGCTGAGGCTGGCTGCAAACCCCGATCCTCCCGTCTCCGCCTCCCAAAGTACTGGGATTACAAGCGTGCGCCACCACGCCCGGCAACACTAGGTACCTCTTAAAGTGGAGTCATGCAGTATTTGTCTTTTGTGTGACCAGCTTATTTCATAACATATTAGCATAATGTTCTCGAGGTTCATCCATGTTGTAGCATATGTCAGAATTTTCTTCCTTTTAAAGGCTGAGTAATATTCCATTGTACCATATGTTGTTTACTCATCCATCAATGACATTTGTGTTGCTTCCACTTTTTAGCCATTGTGAATAATGCTTCTAAGAATATGAATATTCAAATATCTCTTTGAGACCCTGCTTCAATTTGTGTGTGTGTGTGTGTGTGTGTGTGTGTGTGTGTGTGTTACTGGTGACTGAACACAAGGGTGTTCTACTTCCAAGCTACACCCTCAGCCCCTTTTATTTTTTTGTTTTGAAACAGGGTCTTGCTAAGTTGCTGAGGCTGGTCTCGAACCTGGGATCCTCCTGTCTCAGTCTTGTTGGGGTGTATGGGGGCAAAGAAAATATGGCCCGATAGCAGGGAACAGGCTTTATTTAGGGATAGAACCTGGAAGGAGACATGTGACCAGGGAAGGAGCCCACGAGAGTCAGAAAGCCCACTTCCTAAGCCGGGCATGGTGGCGCACGCTTGTAATCCCAGTACTTGGGAGGCTGAGACCGGAGGATCCAGGTTCACGGCCAGCCTCAGCTACTTAGTGAGGCCCTCCGCAACTTCATGAGACCCTGTTTCAAAATAAAGAATAAAAAATAGGGCTGGGGGTGTAGCTCAGAGGTAGAATGCATGCCCCTGGGTTCAATCCCCAGTACTGCAAGAAAAGAAAAGAAAAGAAAAGAAAAGAAAAGAAAAGAAAAGAAAAGAAAAGAAAGGAAAGGAAAGGAAAGGAAAAGAAAAGAAAAGAAAAGAAAAGAAAAGAAAAGAAAAGAAAAGAAAAAAAGAAAAAAAAGAAAAGGAAAGAAAAGAAAAGAAAGCCCGCTTCCTTACAGGCCAGGGGCTTTTTATGGGGCAAGGAAAGGGGGTACTGGAGTAGTCATGTGAGCCGCTGGTTGGTGTGCCAGTGGCCAGGTCATCTTGGGGCAGGGCAGTGGTCAGGGGCGTCTCTCTTTCTTTTTTCCTTTGTTCTCGGTCCTTCTCCAGCTTGACCTTGTGGCCAGACCTCACAGTGCCCACAGGTCCCAAGTACTGGGTTCACAGGCGTGCACCACTGTACCCGGCTCCTTCTTCAGTTCTTTTGCATTTATATCCAGAGGTGGAATTGCTGGATCGGATGTAAATCTGTTGTTGGTCTTTTGAGGAACTGCTGCACTGTTTTCCATAGTGGCTGCACCATCTTACATTCACACCAATGGCGCCCACGGGTTCCAATTTCTCTACATCCTCTCCAACACTTGTTATTTCTGTTTTCTCAATAGTAGCCATTCTGATGGGTATGAGGCGATATTGCAAAATTGTATTATTTTTCAATTATGAGGGTAATAGATAAATCCACTCTGATTCTACATCATTTGAACAACACAGATACAGCGGGGGCCCTGTTTGTCCACCACCCACTCCCGCTTCGCAGAGGTGACCATGCATGCACGAATGCATTCTTCTAGGGTGCAGCTATAGCGATGAACAGCACCAGGTCCCCGCTGTTACGGCAGCAGGGGAAGACACAAGCGATACACAGGTTCTGGTGACTTCCTGTGGAGATACTATCTTCAGGGCACCGCCCTCCCTACTATCACAGGTGACTATGGGTGGGAAAAAAGGGGGACCTGGGACACAAGAGCCAGTTGGTCCCCACTGACACGGGCATCTCCCAGAACACCATCCCAGTGGGTTGCTAATCCTCCAAACTTGAGGAGGCCTTGGTCCTCTGAGCTTTCCAGGAGCCTACAACCATCTCTCTTTTCCTTCCTTCCTTCCTTCCTTCCTTCCTTCCTTCCTTCCTTCCTTTCTTTCTTTCTTTCTTTCTTTCTTTCTTTCTTTCTTTTTTGTGGTGTTGAAGAGATTGAACCCGGGGGCATTCTACCTCTGAGCTACAGCACCAGCCCTATTTTATTTTTTATTTGGAAACAGGGTCTCACTAAGTTGCTGAGGGCCTCACTAAGTAGCTGAGGTTGGCCAGGAACCTGCGATCCTTCTGTCTCACCCTCCCAATTACAAGTGTGCACCACCACGCCTGGCTCTACAACAATATTTGAAACCTGAAAATAATTGGCTCTCAAATACAAAAACCTGGGGGTTGGGGGATGTAGCTCAGTGGTAGAGTTTGCCTAGCATGCCCAAGGCCCTGGGATTAATCCCCCCATCACCAAAAATAAATAAATACAATACAAAAAGCTTAAGCACGAAATAGAGAACAGCTGTTTAAGGAAATGCATGCGAATGTACCATGCCAGCTCCATGGCTCGCTAACGCTAGCACTCAAGCGGCAGTTCACACATTTGAGAGTAATCTATGGATGTGATTTTCTCACTTCTCAAGAATTCCCAATTATGACAGATTTGGGGGAAGAGAAAAAAAAAGGAAAGCAAATTGTGAATTAAATGAGTTACTCTGATATATAATTTCAAGAGAAAAATATAAATATACTTTTATTTTTTTCCTCCAAATTATTTTCAGTGTTGACAGAAATGCATTTTAATCTGTTTGCTAATTGCAGTGTTTAGGGCTCATGTTCCTTGCAGGGCTGGGATGTCTAAAGACAACCAGGTGGGTTTTCACAAATAGAGTTGTGCAAAGCCAGTGGCTTCCCAGAACCCAACCATCTTTTTATTATTATTATTATTATTATTATTATTTAATTATTAAAATTTACTTATTAATTTAATTTTTTGTGGTACTGGGAATTGAACCCAGGGGCCTTCTACCTCTGAGCTACACCCCCAGCCCTATTTCATTTTTTTCATTTTGAAACAGGGTCTTAAGTTGCTAAGGCTGGTCTCGAACCTCCAATCCGCCTATCTCAGCCTCCCAAATACTGAGATTACAGGCGTGTTCCACCATGCCTGGCTAAATTTAAAAATTTCAATTAAGAGCTGGGCATGGTGGCCCACGCCTGTAATCCCAGTACTTGGGAGGCTGAGACAGGAGGATCACAGGTTAGCAGCCAGCTTTAGCAACTTAGTGAGGCCCTCCACAGCTTAGCAAGACCCTGTTTCAAAATAAAGATTAAAAATAGGGCTGGGGGTGTAGCTAGCTCAGAGGTAGAATGCCCCTGGGTTCAATTCCCAGTGCCAATAAATAAATAAATAAATAAATAAATAATCAAAATAGGGCTGGGAGTGTAGCTCAGAGGCAGAACACCCCTGGGTTCAATCACCAATACTACAAAAAAAAAAAAAAGTCCCACAGACCTCATGCATTAGACAAAGCAACCATGCTGGAGTGGGACTTGGTTGCAGGGGAAGGGTCCCTGTGGGTGTGGCCAGGGACAGTGTTTTCCCAGGCAGCGGCCGCAGCTTCCTGCTCCTCTCTCCCTGGAAACCCTGAGCTGACATCGCCTCTCCCCCTCTCTCTGTTCCCCTCCATTATCCCCTGAGGATCTGCAGCCCCGGCTCCTTCTTGGAAGCCGGCATAACATGGCTGAAGTCTCCAGAATGCTGAGTAAATACAGTTCTTCTTCTAGGTTTTGTGTGTCAGGTGTTTGGGTCACAGCGGTGAGAACGCTTCTCATGCTCGGACCCATGCTGTTCTATTCGGTTGATTCTTCCTGCCTGGACACCTTGCTTTATCTCCAGTACTTCAATAGTCATACTTTTCAGTCTTCAAACATCAAGTCTGAATTTTTAAAAAAGAAAATATTGAGTCTGGCGTGGTGGTGCACACCTATAATCCCAGTACTTGGGAGTCTGAGAGAGGAGGATTGCAGGTTGGAGGCCAGCCTCAGCAATTTAGAGAGATTCTCTACAACTTAGCAAGACCCTGTTTCAAAATAAAAAATAAAAATAGGGTTGGGGGTGTAGCATAGAGGTAGAATGCCCCTGGGTTCTATCCTTAGTACCAAAAATAAAAGACAAAACAAAACAACAACAAAAACATGCATATGTAGTAGAAATGTAAAGAACTACTGGGAATGGTAACCAATTCAGGATCATGGTTAATACCTCTTGGTGGTGGTGAAGGAAGGGACATAGGACCATGGAGGGTTACTGCGTATTGGTAGTGAGTAATATTTTAGATTGGGGACACAGTGTTCATTACCTTATTCTGTGTCTTTTTGGAGTTTGGTAATTTTTTTTTTTTTGCAGTACTGGGGATTGAACTCAGGGGCACTTTACCTCCAAGCTACACCCCCAGCCCTATTTTTTATTCTTTATTTTGAAACAGGGTCTCACTAAGTTGCAGGGGGCCTCCCTAGGTAGCTGAGGCTGGCTGCGAACCTGTGATGCTCCTGTCTCAGCCTCCCAAGTACTGGGATTACAACTGTGCACCACCACGCCCAGTGAGTTTGGTAATATTTAATGCTAAATTAAGAAGAAAATATTGAGCCAGGCGTGGTGGCTCGGAGGTGGAATGCCCCTGGGTTCAATCCCCAGTACCGGAAAAAAAAAAAAGAAAATATTGTGCGGGCTCTCAGGCTGGTTAATCATTTAGGTCATCCTCAAGAGGTGCCCACTCTCCTCCAAACCTCCCTTCAACCAGTGGTTTTCTTTTCTGTCATGAACCTCTGCCAACATCTGCGCCCTTCTTCACATCCCTGGCACCTTGACTGACATCCCACCCGCTAAACTTGACATCGGTTCTTGCTAATAACCCGTCCTTGTGGGGTATTCCCCCATTATGTCTCTTTATCTCCTTGGAAACTATGTAGTCTTAAAATATCTCAATGTCCCTTATCTGCCACCTCTTCATTTACCACGCAGAATTATGGAATTCTAGAGCTAGAACAACCTGTGATAATCTATTCCAAACTTCTCATTATATAAAGGAGAAAAAAAGGGGAGGGGGATTTTGAGATTAAACTTCACCTTTAGCAATGGTAAAGCTGAGATTTGAAATGAGGCCGATTCTGGGTTTCCCTAAGACTGCAAACCAGGGAAGGCTCTTGGCTCCTGTCCCTGGAGATGCTGCCAGGTGAAGCGAGGTGGATGGGAGGCCGAGAGCGGTTAGCTGCTGTGTCATCTGCGTCCATACATGTGTAGGCGAGTGTATGCATCCATCTGTATAATGTCAGTCTAAAGCAGAAGAGGGACAGAAACTGAGGATGGGATGGGTGTCACACTGTGCCATTTCTCTCCTTCCTATTGCCCTGGCAAGACCCTGCACACCCGTCGTCACTGTCAAGCAGTCTATTTTCTGTTGGTCACTTCTGTTACTGTGTGTGTGGCATTCTTCTCCGAGTTTTTGCATGCCTTGGTATTCTGCTGAAAACTGGACATTTTAGACAGTACACATACACAGCTCGGCATCTCTCTCCCTGGGTTGGTTGTGCTGTCATTGCTGGGTTTTTTGTTATTGTTTTTCGTGTTGCTGCTTGTTGTTTGGTGACTCTCTTGATTCATATCCCCCACCCCTCTCAGGATTGAACCCAGGGGCATTCTATCTCTGTTTAATTTTATTATTTTATTTTTGTGCTGCTGGGGATTGAACCCAGGGACATCCTACCTCTGAGCTACACCCCTAGCCCTATTTTATTATTTTATTTTGAAACAGGGTCTCACTAAATTGCTGAGGCTGGCCGCAAACGTGCAATTCTCCTGTCTCAGTCTCTCTAGTAATGAGATTAGCCAGGTGTGGTGGTGCATGCTTTTAATCCCAGTACTTGGGAGGCTGAGACAGGAGGATTGCAGGTTTGCAGCCAGCCTCAGCTACTTAGTGAGGCCCTCTGCAACTTAGTGAGACCCTGTTTCCAAATAAAGAATAAGCTGGGTGTGGTGGTGCACACTTGTAATTGGGAGGCTGAGACTGGAGGATCCGGGTTTGTGGCCAGCCTCAGCTACTTAGTGAGGCCTCCGCAATTTAGTGAGACCCTGTTTCAAAATAAAGAATAAAAAAATAAGGCTGGGGGTGTAGCTTGGAGGTAGAATTCCCCTGGGTTCTATCCCCAGTTCTGCAAAAAAAAAAAAAAAAA